>JAPMLY010001465.1:0-103620 GCA_026401115.1 Tetraselmis chui | reverse complement strand
CTGGGAGAGGGGACGTATGGCGTGGTGTACAAGGCGCGTCACAGGCAGACGGGGCACATTATCGCCTTAAAGAAGATCCTCCTTGAGCAAGAGGATGAGGGCGTGCCAAGCACGGCGATCAGAGAAATATCACTTCTGCGGGAGCTCAACCACCAGAATGTCGTCAGGTTAACCCAGTCTCATTAACGATCAGCGTTGCGTTGCACGGATTTTTGTTGCGTGCAAGGAAACCTGAGGTCGGGTCGAAAGCCGAGTAGACGCCCTCTCTGAACAGCGCCCTCCTCCTTTTCGTCCTCGCAGGCTGGAGGACGTAGTGCATACAGAGGATCGCATCTACCTGGTGTTTGAGTTTCTGGACATGGATCTCAAGAAGCATATGGAGCTGAATCCGGAGTTGCACCGCAACCAGCGTGTGATGAAGGTTCCGTCTTTGGGGAACAACATGCGCATGTTCATTGTCTGCGACTATCGCTCTGAGGCGTGAATGTGCAAGCGTTTATTTGCTGACTGACTGATTGTCTTGTGCTTGTGCGTGGCCCCACAGTATTACCTGTTCCAGATGATCAAGGGAATTGCGTACTGTCATGCCCACAGGTACGAGTGCCCTATGTGCACCGCCCGTTCGCTGGTTGCTGTATGCGTTTCTCATCGATGACACATGATCGTGATTTTGTAACTTACTCGTGTGCCACTCTTTTCATTGATCTTGCAGGATCCTCCACCGTGACTTGAAACCGCAGAACTTACTGATTGACCGTCAGCGAAGCATTTTGAAGTTGGCAGATTTTGGCTTAGCCAGGGCTTTTGGTATCCCTGTGCGAGCCTACACTCACGAGGTTGTGACTCTGTGGTACCGTGCGCCTGAGATTTTGCTCGGAGCAAAGCACTATTCCACTCCCGTGGACATCTGGTCTATTGGCTGCATTTTTGCTGAGATGATCAACGGGCGCCCGCTATTCCCAGGGGACAGCGTAAGTGGTCCAATTTGTGTGTCACTCATTACTGGGGCGTCTCTTCTCGCACGGTCATACTTATTTTCCTTTGATTTACTCATGTGCAGGAGATTGACCAGTTATTCCAGATCTTCCGCCTCTTGGGCACCCCCAATGAGAATGTGTGGCCCGGGGTGAGCGAGCTGGAGGACTACAAGGAGGCGTTTCCGAAGTGGCGACCCCAGTCGCTGACAAATGCCGTCCCTACCCTGGATCCTCTGGGCCATGATCTCCTGCAGAGGATGCTTGTCTACGCACCCAGTAAGCGCATCACAGCATATGATGCGCTCCAACATGAGTATTTTATGGAGTTTTTTGATCAACCAGCCCAGCCTTCACGATACCAGATGCAGCAGGCACAAGCCCAGGCACAGGTGCAGGCCCAGGTTGAGTATGCGCAGGCCAGTGGTATGGGAATGCACCCCGACGTTCAGCGCCAAGCCCTCCAGGCAGCAGCCATGCAACAGCTGCAGCAGCATCGTCAGCATGCAATGGTCGCGAATGGGATGCAGCAAGTGGGCGGCATGCAGCAGTGGCAGGAGAATGACCTGGCCATGCAGCAGATGATGGAGATGCAGGCGGAGATGAGTCACCAGGAAAGTATGCGGCGACAGGCAGCTGCTATGCAGCAGAATCCCCGCATGCAGCAGGGTGCGGCGGCAGGTATGATTCATCCAGAGCAGATGCTGGCAATGCAGCAGGGGCAGCAGGCGATGCATGGGCAGATGCTGGAGGGGATAGCAGATGATCAGTATGGGGAAATACAGGGCAACGGGAACATCGGCGGGATGGGGCACATGCATCAGCAGATGCCCCAAGAACAGATGATGACTGGGAATGGGCAAATGTACAGCAATGGCCAGTTGGACGGCACAATGCTCCACCCCCCCTACTAGAGCCAGAGGAAAATTAAGTAGACTCTCCCATTCCTTGGCGTGTGCGGAGGTGATTAAGCTATGTTAAGCGTAAGGTGGGCCACGGCTGCCCGTTTTGGGGATTGGAGCGAAATATTACAACTCTTGCTGATACCCTAGCACAGCAGTGCGGCTGCGCCCAGTCTAATGCCATATTATAAGATGGGCTCTGTCCCATTCCAGTCCACAGCGACTCCTGGCCATCGCGTCTCGATAACAAATTCTAGAGGCGGAACCAGGGTACCCTGTAGACAGCAGCATTGTTTATTTCTCGAAATCCTCTCCCAACAGCAACACAGAAACAAAGGCACAGCATTTAATACCACCCAGGGGGGAATGCTAAGCCATCCAGCGCAGATTTAAAGTGTAATAATTGTACTGAAGCTTATACCTCGGTGCTGCCACGGTCGCCAATGGTCTCTCCAGCCCTTGCAGAATGCCCACCGGTTGGGCTCTGAGAGATGCTGAGCTTGATCTCGCCCTCCTGGACAGTAGGGGTAAGCAGTGCTGTTCAGAGTGGGTTTACAGGCAAGTTAATCACGTACAAAATTGCCACAGTGAAGTTGAATGAGGTCAGGACTGACCTGATTCGCCAATCCATCGTAGTAAAGCAAATCAAAGGGTAGGCTGGACATGCCGCGGCTAGGTAAAGCAGCAAAGAGACATGTGAAGTGGCTCTCAGAGCAAACCACCCAGATAGGGCACTCCGGATTCTTCAGGTAGCTGCCAACCTCAACGTACTTGTACCACTCAAATAGGGTGAGCAGCCCAACCCTGATACGTCGCTTCACCCCCTTCAACAAAGTATCCTTGTCCAGTTGGTTGTCACCATCAAATACGTTGCTTACAGCGTTCCCTGTGAGTATGAGGTTCACCAAATCCTGTGTGCAGTACCCATGTGCCGCCATCATGCTATTGTCCGGGACATCCATGTCCTCCCGGACGGAGCTTATGCCCCGTGTCAACATCAGTGAGAAGAGGAAAAGAATCTAGAAACGTAAGGAAACGGTTGAGGTTAGCAGTCCCTTTCCAACAAATGTTTATCACGAGCCAAGACTAAAAGGCGCACATCAAGCACTCAGCGACAAACGTGAAAAAAACTTACCAGTCCGTATCCATCCTCCTCCATGAACTGTCGAATACTGGCCATAATAGCTTCAGTCAGAAGGTCGCGGGCTCTGTGGGTCTGTGGGGGTTCGGTATGGGAGGCCAATTCCACGGTCATTATGGGATCCGGAGGGGAATGGATGTAAAAAAAGTGCGACACTCAAATCGTGGCAGGGGAGAAACTTCACCTTGGTCATAGCAGCACGGCACACCCCCTCATAAGAGAGTCCAACGGTGCTGCTGTCAGTGCATTCCACCAAAACAGCCCTCCTGCCGCCCCCAGCCTGCCAAAGGATGTTGCTCAGTGCGTTGGCCAGGTGTTTGACTTGCTGGGAGCGAGACGGGGTGAGCTGGAAGCTGCTGCCGTCATAGCTTGACTCCAGCACGTATGCCTGCACAGCCGCGAGGACACCGCAAGGACCGCCCTCTTTTTGCACCAGCCCGTATGCGAGCCCCGGCTTCGAGTTGAAAAAGAAGCCCTGCTTCCAGGAGGGTGGCGGTCCGCGGCCTCCGTTCCAAAGCAAATCGCGAAGCCGCTTTACCTACGAAATGCCATGTATCTGCCTCAGGAACCAGCAAGCAGGATGCATTTGGCACCATGAAAGCGGAAGTGGGGTGGTAGGACAGGTGGATGTGCAGTTATGAAGGGAATGGGGCGCACATCATCGGGAGAGAGCTGGTCGCCAGACGATGCACCGTTGGGTACTCCTCGGCGTGAGCTGCTCCGCGGTGCCGGCAACGGCTCAGACCCAAGATCAACGTCAAAATCCTCAACATCCTCCATCATCATGGCTTGCTCCACTGGGGCCGCAGGGGGGGCAGCCTGCATGCTGCGGGGCGCCTTGGTATCTACGGAGTGACGCAGCGGAAATTCAGAGCGAACATGACAGCCTTGCACAGCAATATGTTGTCACGGGCAGCAGAAACAACCGCCACTTCGCACGACCAGCAACAAAGTAGTTTTATCACCCCCAAGGCCGTGTCAGCCTGCTACGCACCTGACTTTCCCAACTTGTTGAGTAATGCAGAATCGCTGGAGCTACTATCCCCAAACCCAAACTGCACAGCAACAGAATGGCAGAAGGGTTCACACACATCAACCACGGCATAGCAGGGTGTCATTCAAGACACATGTCATAGTACCCGGCTGCGTAAATTCAGGCTAGTGGGACACCTACCATTGGCTTCCCTGGCCGGGAACTGGGCTGCGGCTCAGCAGCTGCTGCGCTCCTTTGCCGCTGCAAAGGTGGCTGTCGGGATCGTCGCACAGATGGTCCAGCATCCGGCACAGACTCCTCTGCATGATTTTCAGGCGCGGACTCCCATACCTTGGGCTTTGCCTGGTTCGATGACGATCACGAACATTGGCAGCAAAGCCGTGTGCAGATACCAATACATACAATGCGAATGTTTGCCATGAAGAAGCAGTAGTTCATTGAGGTTGCTGTTCATCACATATCGCGTCGCCTGGCACTCGCCTTGGTCACGGATGGAGAAGGCCCTCCACCACTGGCTGCTACTTTCTCTAGCTGATTCTCTACCCACATTTCCAGAGTTGGCGGAAGGGACGCGTCCGGGTTCTTTTTCTTTAGCCTGGGGACAGGCGGAGGGCGCGCAGCAGTCAGGGCGTGGCAGTGCCACCCATGCGGCACAGCGTCAGCCTAATGATCGAAAAGCATGCGGTGGCCGTAAGTTGAGCACCCACTTAGCTGCCACTCGCTCCAGCCCAAGGGTCTTCCTAAGGACGTTGCGGCTAGTGATGCTATTGGCGTGTCTCGGCTGCGACAGAAGCCTTGTTAGATACGACACTCGGTACTCCAGTCAAGCTCTACTCGGTCTCTCCGCGTCCGCGTAAAACACCTCGCCTTACAGGGATGCGCATTGCAGTGGGGGAGCACGTACCCGCTCCGTGTCAAATACTTCCAGCGTTCGCTTGCAACCCAGCTTGTGTAAGTACTCTCGAAGCAGCCCCTACATACGAATACGACGAGGTATGAAAAATACTTCTCTGGCAAGACAAGATTATATTTTGGCTTGCGATAAGAGTGCCAAGATATCGAGAGAATGCGTGCTGCGTTGATGGCTAGCCCAACTGTGGTTGCGTTCGTCGGAAATTAAGAGGGGCGTGGCGTGAGACGGTAGGGCCGCCGATACGTCGCTGACGTCCGCGGTGTAGTGTTCGTCCAAGCTCATTGCCTCCTCTGCATAGCCCCTGCCGATGTGCTGTAAGTATTACTCGTGAATCGACACCAGTGTGAAGAACGTACTCGCGCCCCGCAACAGGAGGGGCGCCCAGCAGAAAGCCGCGGCGTGATGAGTATACAGGTAACCAACGGCGGGATGATCATCCCGGGGGCGCAAAAAAAAAAAAAAAAAAAAAAAAAAAAGTAGCTAGTAGACCTCCCCGCGCCTTCGCCAGACGCAACGGATAAAAATACAGTCACACTATAGAGTGGATGATTACAAAATATGTGAAAATCACCCAAATAGTATAACGAGAAAATACGAAATGCGTATGTACAGGGTGCTGGGCCTCACTGCGGTGCGCGCCTCTCGTGCTCGAAAGTGCCCACGGTGCAATAAGGCTCCCTCCGAGTCTCGTGCTTCCGGATCTTTGTCGATGGTATCGGGCACCTCTATGTATTGAACCATGCAAACACAGTTAGTGTGGAAGATAACTTACGCAAACGTAGTTACAGTCACAGTCCCGCAAACGGAACAGTTACGGCGACAACCAGCCTACATGCGTGGTGTCGGGACAACAGAAGTGTGAGAGCTGTAGCCTAGCGACAGCTTTGTACCGAGTCAAACAGTTTATCAGTATGTCCGATCTAGACATGTACTAATCATATCTAGAATAGCTTACAGTAGCTATTTGCAACTAATACGTATGCGGTATTACTTACAACACTCCCCCTGCAGGTAGCTACGGGATGAAGCGTTGCATTGGATCTTGTCCTCCAAGGATCGCACTTCGGCGTCTTGCCAGTGCAGGACCTCGGAGGAGTTTGGTGAGCATGTCAGCGTCGGCAAAGCCTGTGAGTTGGAGGATGTGGTGCAGGCCCCCCCCCCAACGTCAGGCGCATGTGGATGGTGCCATGAAGGGAGCGGAGGACCTTTTGCAAGGCGCGCCAATGTGCCTCCGTGGGTGAGGCTTGGGCGGAGCCAAGGATGCGCAAGACCGTGGAGATAGCGGGGCGCGTGCAGACGGGGGCGTAGTGGGGGCTGCCCAAGAGAATGGGGTGGACGTCTGGGTCAAAGTCGGGGGTTGCGTGTGTCGGTCGCCCGATGACTATGGGGTCAACGGTGGGGCGACGACGGCCACGGGGGGTGTGGTCGCCACGCTGTGGTGGGGAAGAATGCTGTCCATGGAAGGGAAGAGGTGGGCCACCGGGAAAGGGAGAGCGGCCGGCCATGGGAGGCGGCGGGGCGTACGAATGCGGGTGGTCACGGGAGGGGGGGGCTATTAAACCATGCAAACACAGTTAGTGTGGAAGGTAACTTACGCAAACGTAGTTACAGTCACAGTCCCGCAAACGGAACACTTACGGCGACAACCAGCCTACATGCGTGGTGTCGGGACAACAGAAGTGAGAGAGCTGTAGCCTAGCGACAGCTCTGTACCGAGTCAAACAGTTTATCGGTATGTCCGATCTAGACACGTACTAATCATATGTAGAGTAGCTTACAGTAGCTATCTGCAACTAATACGTATACGGTATTACTTACGACAGGGACGCCGTGAGAGGGCGCCTCCGGGATGAGAGGTATGGGGTGGTGAGGGGCATATCCAACGGGGGGGTAGGGGGGGGGTGGCGGGGTTTGTTCAACCGCGATGTCGTGACGCGATGGGTCGCGGTGTAGGGCAGAATCAGCGGGGGGGTTTTGGGGGGGTGATTGCAAGTGTTCACCTACGAGTTCGGGACGCGAGGGCTCGCGGTGCGCATCGGGACGGCGCTGTGCGACGGCGGTGTCGCCAACAGGGGCTGCAGCGGTAGCGGTAGACAAGGCTGACTGTGCGTCCTGTGGGGCGTAGACAAGCTGGGGATGCACAAGCAGGGGGAGGGTGTGCACGTCGTGGCTGTCCCGAAAGTGTCCGAGGTGAGCATCGTGGCGGCGCTGAGCGACAGGGGGGTGCGATATAGCACCCGCAGCAGAAAGAGCAGCAATGGCGGCCGACCGCGAGTCGAGATACGCTTCAAGGCGCGCCAGTTGCACAAGGAGGAGCTCGAGAACACCCTGGGTAGTATCGACAGTGCTCTGCTGAGAGCCTGGGTCAGGGGAAGCAACAGGTGAAACATGCGGAGTTTTCTGCGCCATTTCGACAGAGGGCGAAAAAGAAAGAGCTGGGTAAAAAACAGGCAGCGGTAAAAACCGCTAGCCGGACTCGTGCCTAACAGCGGTCTGCAAAGAGACGGCCTGATGCCCGCCGACCCCTCGGCATGTAGCCCCGGGGTGTCTCAGTGCACCTTCTCTGTATCCTCCACCCAGTGTGGGGCACAAGTCGAGGCCAAGGCCAGGACAGGTGGAGCGCTGCGCTGGCGGCTGAGTCGCTAAGATAATATATTAAAAAAAAAAAAGTAAGCTACGGCTGGCGTGCAACCTTTGGATGCGTATTCACCCGACAGTGCGCCCCCCCGTTCTCCAGCTTGGACCTGTGTGCACCCTGTCCACACACGACGAGTGCGTCGGTGTGGGTGGCTGGCTATCGCCGGCGAGTGGCTGACTTAAGAGGGGTGGTGGCGGGTTTAAGCTAGAGAACGGGGGGGCGCACACTATGTCGGGTGAGCGCTCCACAATTGCTATGCTTATGGGCCAAATCCACCGGTGCCCGTGCTCTTGGTAAGTCATGAAGCTCCACGATTGTCATATCCTAGCCATTTAGCTAAGTGCTAGTATCTGACATTATTTATTTCCTCTAAATAGTACCTGTATCTTAGCGATATTCAGTGACTCTTTTATTGTCATCACGGCAGTACAACTGTATCGCCGTATTTTCCCTCGACAGTACAGAGTTACTAGCAGTATCTCAAAAACGTATCCTACCGTCACTAAAGACAGTAATAAGATCCAAAGTACTACTAAAGTACTACTGACATAAAAAATACAGGGGATGGGTCGGTAGCTCGGATGAGCAACGCCGACCGTCTTCGCTCCGGGCTTGGCCTCCCTATGAGCGATAGACTGGTGACCACAGGGCCCGTCGGACGACGGGCACCGATCACCTCTCCCCAACCGAGCCTAGCTCACCCAGGTCAGTGGATCCGTAACCCCATCAGACGGTACACGCTCAAAGGCGCAGCTTTCACGAATTTGAATTCGATTCACATATCGAAATCTGCGCCGCCCACACCAATATCCCTCCGAATACCCCGTCAAATACTACGACACACATACGTATCACCTGGATTACAAGTCCTAAACCTCCACGGAGCAGGCGCACCACCGCGCGCCCCTCCGAGCGTCCGGACGTCCCCATCGGACGTCTGCGAAAAACAAACCCAGGTCCCATCAGACCTGGTCGTGTGCCGCCAACACACGCTGACCACCTCTAATCCTACCCCTCTACTCACTTCGAACACCCATCCACCTTCTTTCGACACCACAGGATCGATTACCATGACATCTCCCAACCTCCCGGACCCCTACAAGCAGGTCCTACTTAAGGACCGCCCTACACCCCTCTTCGCGGACGACCACATCGGACCCCGTAATCGCCTTGTGGGCCACCCACTCGCACCCTTCCTCACCGCCCCACAACTCGAGACCGCGGACCATGGACGAGGAACGCCACTGGAACCCACTCCGGGCACGGGCCTCCAAACTCCCCTTGTCCTCTCTGTACCAACAACTACCCCAGTTCTCGGTAGGGCCGTTGACCTCTCCGCCCGCCAGATCGACTCATACCTCCTAACAGGACAATACTCCACAGCCCCGCCTGACAATGCCAGCTTCTGGCTCCACGGCGTGTTCCTCCCGGACACGACATCCTCATCCCACATGCTAATTTCCGCCTGTTCACTCGCTCGGCGATGGCTTCTCGAGAAGGTTCACGCCCTAACCGATATTCCTGCCCGCGTGAAAAATATAATCGGTCGGGAACTCGCCCATCGCGCGCGCTGGTCGGCCTCTGTCACCCGCACCTCTCACCCTGCTATGCCCCAACAACTCGATCTTACACCTTTACCGGTCGGCCTTTCTCATGGACATCAGGAGGTCCGCCTGGACCTCCCTACCTCCTGTATATCGGTTGGTCTCCTTTATCAGCTCGCTTCACGCCAGCGTGAACTCCCGTCGGGAGGTCCAACGCCACCGCGCGCTGCCTCAGACCCCCACCTCCTCCAAACTCTGAGACAGCAGGAAATACAGATTATCCGAGCTGTCGCTGTTCCCGCAGTATCAGGCCGCCGAGTGAAAATTAGCTCCCCCCTGTTCACTCATCTCTCCGGCCCAGACGTCGTTCCCCTGTTACAGGCCCTCCTCCTCGATCGACTCACCACGGAACTCGTCGACACCTGGAATACCAGCGCCTCCGACCCCACCCCCTGTGTGGATGACCTCCCTGAACCCGTCCAACTCCTCCTTCAGATCGCGGACGCCCTTCAACCCACGCGCGACCCCATACAGGTTGAGAACGACCCCACCTCCTTCTGGATGAATATCCTCCACCCTTCCAATAACCCACTCCTTTCACAATCAGGCCCTGTACATTTTCACGCAACCCTTCAAAATGCTATCCACTCCGTACCCCCTACCCCCCAAAACTACACAATCATCATCACACCCCTCCCCTTCCCCACACATTGCCACAAGCATTCAAATCTCCCTCACCACCACCATGTACTGCATACTCGTCTCCACCAACGGCACCGCCACCATCCCCCTACCCCACACGTACATTCACCGAGGCACCCCCACCCACACGACATGCTCCCTTTACATCACACCACACCACTACTCCATCTTCGGCAGGTCCCGCATCACAGACCCCATTTTCCACACCACCCCCTCTCCACCCCCACTCACCATCACAAAACACAAATCCCTTCTCCGCAACCCCCCCTCCCTCCTCCTCCAATGGGCTGGTCACCTCCAGGCCACCAACACATACGAGGCCTGGCAACAAGAGCCTGCAGACGGTACCATGCTTGACACACCCGATGATGCCCCCTTTGACTTTGACTCCCTCCCTGACATCCTGCTGGCCCCCTCCCACTCACCCCCACCCCTTCACTCTCACCCCCCACGCCCTTCCAAAAAACGTCGCTCCCCCTCCCCCGCCCCTTCCCCACAACCCTCCCTACCTCACCATCAAGCCCCTCCGTCCGTACCCACCAACATTTCACCGTCCCCAACCTCCCTCCCCACCATCCTCGAATCCTCAACAGACCACATGGACTCCTCATCCACCCCTCTCCTGCAACCTGCCCCCGCCTCCTCTCACCCATCCCAAGGTCACCAACCCCCACCCCCCCCCTCCCCCCAACACCAGAATTCCACCCTCAACACACAATCAACCCCCCTTCACCCCCTAGCCCCCTCCCTTCCCCGCCACGACCCCATGGACTCCTCCCCTTCAAAGCGTGCCCCCACAGACCCATCACTCCAACCCGCCCCCCCTTCCGGTGTACTGAAACACTCTCGACCCGCAACCAAAAAAACCCGAGCCTCACCCCCCCACCGGCACACACCCCGCGTAACTCCAACTACCAGGCGCCACACCCCCCCCCACACCCACCATAACACCCAACCCAACTACCGGTCCCCTTCCCGCACACCCATAACTCACCCCTCCAGCCTCCCCCTTCCAGACTCCTCCCCTGCCACTTCGAACCTCGACCTCGACGACCTTCCTGATGAAGAACTTCTCAACGACGCCGCCGCTGCGAAGCAGTCTCCCACCACTGGACCTCCCAACAACCCTTCTAACTTCTCCTTGGCCGATGGGGCCACAAGCCGTCCCTAACTCCTCTGCAGACGGGCCAGCAGGCCCGGAGGTCCGACCCCTAACCCCTGCCCCTCCTCCTCCCAATGACATCCGTACCCATGGTGTAAACAACCCACACAGGGACACTCTTCCACCACACTTCACACCCAATACCTGTGCCATTCGCCTTCACAACTACCTATACGATTTGAACCTTGAAAACGGCCTCCCCACCCCTATCGGGCACCTCGACTCCTCGGCCATACTCTCATTCCAATGGGGCCACTATCAGGACCTCTCAAACCTATCCTGCATTGCCGTCTCCCTTGCTAAACTCCACTCTAACCCCTACAACACTTATTCTATCATCACAAACACTGAGGTCGACTCATTTCATAACCACCACGTATACCCCAGCCAATGGCTTAACCTCGCCACCAGGGGCACTCCTCCCCGACCGGGCACACCCAATAACTCCCTCCTTGTTCTCACATGGCAACACTCCCACTTTGGTCTTCTACACGTGACACACGATTCCGCCACCTGGGTCGACTCACTTCACCACAATCCTCCACCATTCCTCCTCACCCGCACTCTCTCCCTCCTTGCCTCTTGGAACTCGTCCCCCCCCCCCCCTCATCTCCTCACCTCGCCTCCTCAACCCCCCTCGCCAGAACGACGGGCCTCGAGCGTGGTCCTGCGGTACCCACGTCCTCCTTCACACATACTTTATTCTCACAGCCCCTGCAAACCAGGCCTACGAACCACCACAATTCGACCCCAGAAACTCTGTCTACTCCCTCCATTCTATCCTGTGGCACCACATCTTTCGCTCTACCCTTCTTCCTGTCGGGCGCTCACAACTACTGACAGCCCTCCACCCTCATCAGACCTCCCCCCCACCCACACAAATACACCCCTCTCCTGCCCCCCTACCTAAAACCACCCCCACCCCTTCCCTCCCCACACCCCCCCCCCTTCTACCTGCCCTACCACCCACCAACCACCGTACCACACCCCCTCACCTAACACACCCCTCCTCCACCAACACTCACACACCCAGCAACGACACTCCACCCCAAACCGACCCCCCCCCTACACCACACCCGCAACCCACGCCATTTCTCCCCCATCACCTCCCACAATCCCTACACCTCATTAACCTTAACACCAGAGGACTCCACACATCCATCCTGGATGTGGAACACCTAACCACCACTCACCGCCCTGATATCCTCGTCCTTACCGAAACCTCCCACAACACTCACAAATCACGCTGGCGAATCGCCCTTCCCCACTACCTCCTCAAAAGCGCGTGTCCTCGCTACTCAACTGTGCCATTACCCTCTGCAGGAGTTCTGTTTGCGGTCCGCAAAGAGTCGTTCAGCACCGCCACCGTCCTTACCCCTCCTCCCCACCTAATACCACACATCGCAGGACTCAAACTCGTGCCCCACTCAGGTGACCCTTACCTCCTTCTCGGGGTCTACATGCCACAACTCCACAACGCTCAACTCACCCGCCTATACGCGGAAGTCGCAGCCTGGGGCCTCAGACTCTCGGACGACTACCCAACACACCGTATCCTCTGGGGAGGAGACTTTCAAACGACCACCACACCAGGTCAGGGCAACCCCGCCCTCACCACCCTCCTCAAACACCACCTTCGACCGCTCCACCCCCCCCTCCCCACCTTCCCCCGAAGCGACGGATGCCTCGACCACTGGCTCACTCCACCCCCATCCCCCTTAAGCCTCAACCCACCCGCATGCTCCACTTTTACCTCTCCATCACACTTCTCCGACCACTCAGCGATTCACCTCGTCATCCCTGCCCCTTCCTCCCTAATCGCTCGACCACCCGCGACCCACGACCCACCACAACCTCACCACACCACCCGCAAATTCTCCTTTAAACTCCCCCTCCTGCCACATCACATTACTTCATACCAACGTAGTACACCACACCTCCTCAACACCACAGCCTCCCTACATGCGGAAATCATAAATACCTCCCCTTACCAGGCCACTCCCGACACCCTCGACACCCTAGCATCCAAATTCACCACACTCCTCTCCCAACACATGGACCACGCAGCCACCATCTGGCCCCTCCTTCCCCCAAAGAAACCCCGCCCCGCTACTTCGACCGTTCCCCCTACCTGGCTATCTAAAAAGACGCGTAAACTCATACGCAATCTCCGCCGATGTAGTACCAACAAAGGCCCTCTTCCCCTCGCCCAATCCCTCCTGCAAACCTCCGATTACCTCTCCCCTACCGAAATCAGTCACAGATGCCAGGCGCGCATACGCCTTCTCCTCCGAAACACCACCACAGATTTACTACAAAAGATTAAAACCCGCGCCAATAATGCCTACGACGCCTCCCCAAAATCCACCCACCGCGGCTTGAAAATTAAAAGTGGCCTCCTCCCGGCGACCACCGCAACATCCACCCTACGCCGCATCACCAAACCCGATAAGACCGTGGCTTCCTCCCCTTCGGCCGTCATCGACGCAATCCACTCCCACTTCACCACCGAACTCATGCGCGCCACCCCGCCCGACCTACCCATACCCCCCTGGGAACACCCTGATAACCCCGACAACTACACCATCGAACCCCGCGGTGACCCCACTCTCACTCTCGCCGACATGATTACCCGAGATACATTCGATAAAACCCTCAACTCCCTCGGCACAGGAAAGGCCCCCGGCCCCGACGGTATCCCCAATGAAATCCTGAAGTTCCTACCCCCAGAAACCCGCTCCGCCCTCTACTCTCTCCTATCCCTACTCGCCCACAACTCCTACACACCCCCTGAATGGTGCCACAGCACTACATGCCTCCTACATAAAAAAGGTGACCCTACCCTCCTCGACAACTACCGCCCCATCGCCCTCATGAATAACCTCCTTAAGCTGTGGACCGCACTAATAAAAGACGCAGGCTCGAAATACGCCGAAACCCACGGCATACTTAGCGACCAACAAGATGGATTCCGACAACACCGCAGCATCCACGACGCCCTCTCCTCCATAATCATGGCCATGGAGGACGCGAAACTCCACAAGAAAGACATCTATGTTATGTACGCGGACTTCAAAGGCGCCTTCAACGCCGCAGACCACCGCATCATGTTCAAACACATGCGACAACTCGGTATGCCCTCCACTTTTGTAGATACATGCGAACACCTCTACGGAGTCTCCTCCACGGACTATCTTACCCCTTATGGTCCCACCCCCTCCATCGACATTAATCGAGGTACCCTGCAAGGAGATACCCTCTCCCCATTCCTTTTCACCCTCTTCCTTGAACCCTTTCTCCGCTGGCTCACGGTGGGCAGCCGGGGCTACCGGCCCGGACCCCCCACCACTAACGTTGACCCTACAGAACCCACAGCCACATACCCAGGACACGGATTCGCCGACGACCTCAGCATAGCCACGGGTTCGACCCCCAACATGGCCACACAACTCAAGAAACTCTCCCTCTTCAGCGCCTACACAGGTATGACCGTCAACATCCAAAAATGCTGCATCACCGGTGCCCTTTGGCGTTTGGGTAACGCCCTCTCACATGCCAACATCACCCTCCTCACTTCCCACCTACAATCGCAGTTCATAACCGCTAACTCCACACCATCGCCCATTCCCTACATTGGCCCCTCGGAAACGTACCGAGTCCTCGGAGTCGAACTCAACACCTCCCTCACCTTCACCAAACATTGGCACGAACTCAAACGCACCACTACCTCCCTCATCAACGCCCTCTCCACCTCCCTACTAACCCAATCTCGCAGAATACGCGCCATCCGTGGCCTCCTACTCGGCAAACACTTTACCCTCCAACTGGGACTCTTCAGCGACTCCCAACTGGACACCCTTGAAGGACAAATCTGCCGCGCCCTCCGCTCCGCCGTCTCCTCGGTACGCAACCTCCCCCGCACTGCCCTACACCGACCCACATCCGACCTCGGATACGGCCTCCCCTCCCTCAAAACCCATGCCGCTCAACTCACAGTCTGCCACCTTCACAAAATCCTGAACACCCCCGGCTACAGGGGCCAAATGGCCAGAGCCCACATACACAAAATATCCACCACGTACTCCCACTGGCCCACTGAATCCATAATGGCAGGCAGCCTCTCCCTTCCCACGCTCAGATGCCTTGTACGTGCCCAACGCGATGCCGGCACCTTATTTCACAACATCCCTCCCCTCTCCCTCACCAACCCCATTGCCACCACTATTCGCACCCATTTCACCAGACAAGACGCGACACTCCGTTCTTCCCTCAGAGAAAAAACCACACACATCACCGACCCACTCCATTACAAACAAGCCTACCGCGAATTCTCTCCCCGTAAAACACACACCTCTCTCCTTCCCCGCCTTAACCCACTCTGGCAGAATCACATTACCACGTGGCCACAAGTCCTCCTCCGCGCCACAACCTCCTCCATCCTCCTCAAATCCAGTCAGTCCATCTCCAAACTCACAGGGTCCGACACCTCTCTCACTATCCCAATTCGCCTCCTCGCGGCAATTCTCACCGAACCCACTGACACTATCCACAACCGCCTCCCTGTCACGAACCTCAATACGAAACACGCCTCCCCCCCCCCCACCCTCCATCCCTCCTGGCTCCCCTATCTCGACCCACACCTTCCTAGACTCCCTTCCAACTTCTCCCCAGTCATCCACCCCTCCCGCCCCCCCACAACCGCCCCCACCCCCCGCGTCACACACATAGACACGGAATATCTCACCCCCACAGACCACCACTTCCCTCCTTGCGACGTAACACGCATTATATCCAAACACAAAGACACAGAATACGGACAAACACAGTACATGGTCGAGTGGGCCCCGGAACACCTCACAGAATGGGACATCCAACTCCAACTAGACGAAGGCTTCCGAATCATCTCCTCCACCCCCACATCGGTAACCCTACCCCACCCCTCCCCCACTGATTGCTCCCTCTGCCATAACCCTCTTCACCTGGAACCCTCCTCCACCTGCTCCACATGCCCGCACTTTGCTATCCACTCACAATGCCGCCCAGCCCAGGGTCCTGCCACATGGCAATGCGACTGGTGTGCTCGCGGCCAACAACACGACCTCACACACCTCCACGAGGTCCAATGGGCCCCATGCCTTCAACTCCACGACACCATCAGTGAGACCCCCTCCGGCCCCACCGCCCTCACCGCATTTAACTCTGGCTTTGTCCCCTCCACCGCACCCATCCTGCCAGAACCCGGACCTCCTCCGTGGTCACACCCCCTAATCACATTCAACCACGACCCCATTAACCCTGATCTTGACATGCTCCCTACCGGTAAATTCGCCATCCACGCACATCCATCACTCCCCGACACAACCATACTCTGCACTCCCGACGGCCGCGCGGTTACCACCCTTAACGGTCCCCGCATCCGTCATCTATACCAACTCTTTCGCCCAGACCTCTCACACCACACGTTCGAAGAGGAGGTCTATCGCCTCCTTAATCGTCTAGGCTCCCGGTCGGAAATTCAATCCCCCACACCCACCACCACCACACGCAACAGATGGGCCACTAGAGAGGACCTCCTCTCGGCTCTGCGCCACACATTCAACATCCAGACAGAACTCTACTCCGACCCCCTCAACAAATCACTCCACTCACACACCTATCATTCGCTTTACCCAGAAGACATAGTCTTCTCATCCAGCGGCAGTAATGCTCCACACACATGGCACGGCACCAACATTGCTAACCCCGAATATGACCACGAATGCATGCGCCGAGCCATGGAACATGCCATCACCAGCGCACACCTTACAGCCACACACACCCCCAGCGCTACCATCCTCATTCTCCCCCGATGGGAACACACACCATACCGCCATTCCAAATACATCAACTCCCCATACACACACCACCTATACACCCTCCCCAACGATGCGAACACCTTCCTACCCCCCGACCAACACACCGGCCACCCCACCCCCACCCCTTTCGGCACACGCTGGAAGGTAGACATCTACCTCGTCGCTAACACACTCGCACTCCACAACCTTCCCTCGCACACAGCCATGACCGCACTCCACAACACCCTAGAATCTATCTACGACACACACCTACCAAACCCCACCATCAACACCCCACCATCACACCTCACCACCTCCTACACCCCACACTCCGCGGGCATATACCACCTTCCCCCCAACCCCACCCACCCCCTTACCCACCCCCTACAAGAACGCACACGACTAACCTACTCCCCGACCAGAGGAATCCTTGCTTGGACCACGCAGGACTTCGTATACACAGACGGCTCGAAAAAAGGAGGCAATTCCCCTCTTGGAGCGGCAGCCACCCACCCCGCCTCGGACACCAACATCAGAATCTTGGTGACCTCTACCCCCCCCTCCCATACCATAAATCGTGCCGAACTAGCTGGTATCGCCATTGGCCTCCAACTAGGACATACCCACCTCCTTACCGACAGTGCGTGCTCCCTACGCCTCATACAAGGTTACCTTAACTGCCCCTCCGCATACAGGCACAACATCCACCGAGACACACTCCTCTCCATCACACACACCCTCAAAACCCGCTGCGAAGCGGGCATCCGCACACATCTAGGTAAAATCAAAGCACACAACCATTCACTCGGCAACGAACTCGCAGACACACTCGCTAACCAGGTCGCTGATGGCCACCCACCAGATACAACATACACCACAGGCTCGGAGGTGTCCATTGGACGCTGGACCTGGCCTTACACCCTCATCCCACAAACCCTAGGCGAACCTATACCCCACATATACACAAACCTCAAAGCCGACGCACACACTCAAAGCTGCAAACACACACTTATACCCCTCTCACAATCATCCAAACACGGCGCCCTACTCGCCCGCGCAGCGGCGGATGGTGCCGACTTCACCTTTCACAAAAAACACTCATCCCTTACCAACACACAATTCACCCACAAACAAGAATTCATTTGGGGAGTCCACAACACCCGCCTCCTCACACACAATCCCACCCTGCGATGTCCAATGTGCGGCCAATTCACCAGCAACGGCCACATGGCCGGTAACTGCCCATCCATGTCTGGACTGAGACAGGACCGACACAACAGCGCGCTACAACTCCTACTGTCTCTCCTTGAGCGCCACAATGGCGGTCGATGGGAAACTATCACTGCGGACTTCGGTAATAAACCCATCAAATCTTTCACCCACCCCACCACCTCCTCCACCCCTCTTGACTGTCATCCTCTACACCCCTCCCACATGCCTACCCGCCTCATTGATGCTGACGAAGGTCTCTCGTCCGACTCCCTAACCTCTTGTCCCGCTATCCTCCCCTCCGACATCCTCCCTTCTGCGCTGCGTCCCCCGGCACATAAACCCGATTTCATTCGCCTCCTCGAACCTCGCTTCGTGGGCCACAACAACGGACGCCGTAGATACTCGTCTATCAAAAAAATTCAGATAGGGGAGTGGAAATACTGCACCGACCACAACCTCTCACACACAGCCCGCTTGATTAGGAACAAATACACACCCCTCGCAAACGCCATACGCAACCACTGGCCAGGTACAGAGGTCGACATCCTACCCATAGTCATGAGCCGCACGGGCACACCGCACTCATCCACCATCGAAAGTCTCACCTCCCTACTCACCCTCCGCACCGACCCTCCGGACAAACTCATCACCAAAACTCGCCTTGACACATCTCGCATCCTTTCCACCCTCCATACACACACCGTCCAATGGCTGCACCATCTCCTCCTTGTCTACCGCACCAAATCACGCATGTCCACTCGCCAAGCATCCGCATAATGACCCACCCATGCCCCTTCTTGCACATCACCTGTCAATCACTTCAGACCCTCCCCGGGGGGGAGTAAAACACCCCTGACCACACTTGGAGAGGTTGGACATAGGAGGTTCACGGTCTAGCCCTGACTTGTAAGTTCCCTAGTTCTGACATTATTTATTTCCTCTAAATAGTACCTGTATCTTAGCGATATTCAGTGACTCTTTTATTGTCATCACGGCAGTACAACTGTATCGAGATAATCTGTATCACCAATAATAGTTTGGTTTAGTTAGCAGACAGCACAAGCTACAGGTTCTAAGGCTGTTTCTAGAACACCTGAGGTGTGGATATTTAAGACGGGGACTTACTGGTAGAGGTGAGAGACCGGTACAGAATAGAATCACGCCACACCCAGATTGTAAGAAACCCTGTTCCTAAGACAATCTTACTAATTCTCTCTACGCTGTATAATTAGATCCAGAGATTAGGTTCTACTATTAGTCTAAGGTTGCCATCTTAGCCTAACCAAAGTAGCACCTCACACGTGGTTTCGGAGCCTCAGAACAGCTAGACGAGACGAAGATGTCTAACCGAGCAGGAGAGAGACTACCAGAGGAAGTTGATGGTCGACCAGAGGGGGCGCCTTCTGGGCCGACACAGCCGACGTCGACAGATGGTAGAAGACAGACAGTGCGAGAAGGATCGAGTCCCACGATGGAGCCTATGTCGGTACACGTCACCGAGATGCTACAACGACTAAGTAACCGAGTTGACACTTTTTCGACTGAGCTATCTCAACTGCGTGACCACGTCGACAACGGTTTCAGGCATTTTGAAGGACGAGTGAACAGAAGCCGAGAAACGGAGAATTTTCTTCGAGGAGAACAATTGAGATCGGAGAGGACGCGAGAGATGCCAAGCATGATGCCGAACGATGTCAAACCAGCCAAGATCAAGAGCATCGCTACGACTAACATCGACGAGCTGAGAAACTGGTTCCGACATGCACGAGGGTATCTACGGTATCACAGCGTTAACCCTGAAGAGCAAAGAGGAGTGTACTGGGTATCTGGCTTTCTGGAAGGACCACTATCGAAGTGGTGGTACTCCCAAGTTGCGCAGACTGGAGATGAAGTCGGTGGAGGATTTTCCGGAGTTTCTGAGATGGAGAAATCCTTAATTCAGGAATTCTGCGGAAGAACACCGGCGGAACAAGCGAGATTGAATTTGGACAAAGCGAGACAGAAAACCACGGTCCTGAAGTACGCGAACTATTTTCGAGAACAATTATTGGAGCTTCCTCACCGTCACGAAGAAGATAACGTACATGATTTCCAGCGCGGTTTGAGACCCTCGATTCATAAGGAAGTTGCCCTGAAAAACCCTAAGACCCTACACGAGGCGATTCAAGCAGCTCTGCGAGCGGAGGCAGCGGAGACCAAGATTGAGACGACCCAACGCTCGACAGGCCGACTGAACGCCATCGAAGAAGACAGCGACTTTTCAGAGGCAGCGGAGGAGATCGACAGTGAGTTGGAGGAAGATTCGCATGGCGCGACCGAAGAAAAGCCGCGGGAGCTGTACGAGATTAGACGCCTCACTCAAGAGGAGGTCGACAGATTTAAGAAGGAGGGCAAGTGCTTCATTTGCCACAAGAAGGGACACATCGCTATCGACTGCCCAGACAGAAAGAACAAGAAGAATGACAGAACGAGGAAATCCCGGCCGGGAAAGTGAGACCTGAGTCGGCAGCTCGCGGCAAGCTGCAGGATGAGGTTTCGTCTCCTACAGCGACTCAGGAAGAGACCAGAACAGAAGAAGTACGAGACCCGTTACCTCAAACGACATTGAGGCCAGTCTTTAGGAGCAAGGACTTTAGCGACTGGATGATGAATAGGGAGTATTTCCTGAAGTACTCTCAGACCTACGGACCTTTCGACTTAGATGGAGCTAGCGATAATGACGGCCTTAATTCTCAAGTGGCGGAGGATTTTTGCTGTCCGGCGCGCCCATTTCAGGAGAGAGATTTACAGAAGTACCGGAGAATTTGGCTAAATGCGCCATTTAATGAATTAGAAGATTTTTTGGGCCATTATTTGCGGAGTAAACTGCTTCATCCCCATCTGAGAGCGGTTATAGTGGTTCCAAAATGGAGGGCAAAACCATGGTTCAAGCTGCTGCGAAATTTCCGACTTGTCGACGAGCTGGCGGCGAAAGAACATGTGTTTACCTGCCCCACGAACGATGGAATAGAAGGAAGAAGGCAAGATGTTGGACCGACAAGATGGACGACGCAAGTCTACGTCGACGACACCGATCGAGTTCGATTTCTGCCTCAGAACCTACAGAATCCCCCGAAGACCTACTGGACTCACTCGACGACTCTTGTTACCGATGGCCGACGAGTGTTACTAGCGAAAGAGGACACTGGCATGGTCTGGTTTCCTGGTGGCAAACAGGAGATTGAAGACGCGACCCCGGAATACACAGCAGTGCGAGCTCTTACGGAGACAACTGGATTAAAGGTGAGCGAAACAAATTTACGCCTTTTAGGGACGGAGTCTTCCGGACAGAATAAGCGCTACGTGTATATCGCTCGCGTTCGACCCGGATCGATACCGGACGCTACGTCAACTTCTCGGGCAGTATGGGCTACCTGGAAGGAATTAATTTCGGCACGGCGTACGGGTTATCTAGTCTGTGGAGAACAGCAGTTCCCTCTTCGTTACGAGACTTTTGGGAAACCGATTGACGGGTGGATGAACAAGAACGTCCGACTAGAAGACAGTGTTCCTGCGACGCTACATGTATCCACAACCCAGTCTGGAACAAGTCTGTTAGTGTTGGGAGGCACCTTACGCGGACATCGATGCCGTATTTTGGTTGACTCTGGCGCTTCGGAAAATTTCTGCAAGGCTGAGTGGGTACGGGAGCATCACATTCCGACGGTTACTGGAGAGAAATACCGGATAAAATTGGCAGATGGTAGTACAACTACGACTCGCCAGCGACTACGGAATGAAGTACTCACAGTAGGGACCCTAGACATACGTCTGGACGCAATTACGACAGAACTGGATAAATTCGACATCATCCTCGGTCAACCTTGGTTACAAGCCGTCAACCCGGATATAGATTGGTCTACTAAAACGATTCGCGACCGTAAAACTGGCGAAGCTATGGTGTCTGGCGACGAGTACACCGTACCTGTGACAGTACATCACTTGGAGGCGGATGCGATGGCAAAGCTGCTTAGACAACAACCAGCAGACCTCTTCGTGATTGGACTACGAGAAGTACAGGACGCGGTCGACGACATCAACACTGATCAACAACCTGAGTGGACGACTTCGTTACGAGATTCCCTGAATGAGTTTACGGACATTATCAAGGAGCCTGACGGTCTACCGCCAACTCGCGAGTGCGACTTTGAAATTAATTTGGAGTGCGATGAACCACCTAAGGAGCGAACGTACCGTATGTCACCAGCAGAACTCCGGGAGGTTCAAGTACAGTTGCAAGACTTACTCGCAAAAGGCTGGATTCGTCCGTCTAAATCTCCGTATGGTGCCCCGATTTTATTTGTACGCAAGAAGGATGGTACCATGCGTATGTGCGTAGACTACCGGAAACTCAACGACCTCACGAGGAAAGACCGAACACCGTTACCCCGGATTGATGAGTTACTCGACTCGCTATATGGGGCTCACTATTTCAGCACGCTGGACCTGTATAAAGGCTATCATCAAGTTCGAGTCAAAGAGCGCGACATACATAAGACAGCATTCCGAACTCATTACGGACTGTTCGAGTACTGCGTTCTACCCTTTGGACTTTGTAACGCCCCAGCTGGATTCCAAGCGATGATGAATCGAGTTTTGGCCCCGTATCTTGGCAAGTTCTGCGTGGTATATTTGGACGACGTGTTGATCTACAGTAAGACGGCCGACGAACACCTCGAGCATATTCGACTCGTGTTACGAGAGTTGCAGCGACACCAGTTGCATATCAAACTCTCTAAGTGTTACTTCGGACGATCGAGCGTCAATTTTCTTGGGCATGTGGTGGAAGCTGGACAGATCCGAATGGACCCCGACAAGGTTGAGGCAGTACAAAATTGGCCCCGACCGAAATCTGTGACTGAAGTACGTGGATTTCTGGGACTTGCTGGATATTACCGGAGGTTTATCAACCAATTCGCAACCCTAGCAACCCCATTAACGGACCTGACCAAGAAGACACCGGAATTTCGCTGGACTCCTCAAGCCGAGTCAGCATTCGAGCAAATTAAAAACGCGATGGTACGTGCACCAGTACTGGTAATTCCTGACACTTCTCCTAATGCAAGGTACACACTGTACACAGATGCTTCTGGATTTGCAGTAGGAGCTGTGCTATTACAAGACCAAGGTATTGGATTACAACCTGTTGCGTACCATGCTCGAAAGATGAACAAGCATGAGGTACACTATCCGCACCTTACCAGCGACAGATGGACATCGTATACAAGAAGGGAGCAGTCAACCAGGCAGACGCTCTGTCTCGCCGACCTGACCTGAAGGACTCATTACAGAAGCTGCAACTATTACGCGATTGGACCAACGACGAAGCAGAATGCGAGTTACACGCACAGATTTTTTCCCTGGAATCCCGGTTACATCCTGACTCTGGACTTCATGCGGAAATCAAAAGTGCTTATGATTCGGACAAATATCTGCTTACCCGGAAATCTCTGCCTACCTGGCTGGTACGTCAATCTAATGGACTCTTGTACGCCTACGGGACAAGACTGTATGTTCCGAACGTCTCTACATTGCGATCAAGAGTATTGTACGAACTACACGACGCACCGACCGCGGGACACCCTGGTATTATTCGACTATTGGCAGCAGTAACCCGGACGTTTTGGTGGCCTAACATGAAGCGGACAGTACAACACTATGTACGCAGCTGTGTTACCTGTCAACGCAACAAGGCAGCGCGACACAAGTCTTATGGACTCCTTCAATCGCATGAGGTACCGACCAGGCCCTTTGAGCATGTATCGCTTGACCTGATTACGGACCTTCCTGAGTGCGATGGGTATGATGCTGTGGTGGTATTCGTCTGTATGCTTACGAAACGGACGATTGTCGAGCCAATTACGAAAACGATTACAGCGGAACAATTAGCAAAAGTTATGCACCGCGCTGTTTTTCGGCATTTTGGCTTACCACGGAAATTAATATCCGATCGAGATCCCCGGTTTATGAGCGACTTCTGGCAAACCCTATTTAGGGCTGTTGGCACCAAGCTTAATATCTCTACGAGCTATCACCCCCAGACAGATGGCCAAACTGAGCGAGTAAACCAGACATGGGAGCAAGTCATACGATGCTATGTGCACCCCTTGCACGACGACTGGGTTCAACACCTTACCAACGTGGAGTTCGCGATCAACGCAGCGGTTTCTACGTCAACGACTATGTCTCCATTTAAGGCGACGCTAGGATTTGAGCCGACATCTCCAACAACGGCTACATTTGACGATAACGAGCCTAGCCGTACTTTACCGGAGCAAGTGAAGATTCTGGTCGAGATGCACAGATTTGCCCACGACTGCGTCAAAGCAGCCCAAGCACACATGCAAGACGCTGCAAATCGGCACCGGTTACCAGTACCTTTTACAGTTGGCGACAAGGTTAAGCTCAAGGCGACAAATCTACGGTTTGTACAACAGCCATGTTCTAAACTACGCGACCGCTACATTGGACCGTTTCTCATTACGGAGGAAGTTTCCCCGGTTGCATTTCGGCTTAAGCTACCCCCTGGAGTACGGATTCACGATGTTGTACACGCCAGTTTACTGGAGAAATGGAATTCAGAACCAGAACAGGCCAACAGTGCACAGCCAATTCCGATTGTGCACGATGCGAAGCGATTTGAAGTCGATAAAATACTCGACGTGGCTTTTAACTCCAATGGCACGGGACTTTTGTTTAAGGTCCGCTGGGCAGCACCGTTCAACGTACCTAGCGAGGACACTTGGGAACCCATGCGAGGAGTCAACCACTTAAACATCTTTTCCGAATTCCTTCGAACGGATGTTTATCGAGAATTTTCTGGCACCCCTGACTTTGTCAGATTTCGCAATCGCTGGCCTGCAAGAACCCCCAAGAAACCAAGACCCTGAGTACTGCACAGCGAGGACGCTGGTGCTTAAGGAGGGGAGAGTGTCATATCCTAGCCATTTAGCTAAGTGCTAGTATCTGACATTATTTATTTCCTCTAAATAGTACCTGTATCTTAGCGATATTCAGTGACTCTTTTATTGTCATCACGGCAGTACAACTGTATCGCCGTATTTTCCCTCGACAGTACAGAGTTACTAGCAGTATCTCTTCTAGATAGTTCTTTTCTAGATAGTTCTAAGAGCTTGTGCGATAAGATTAGATAGACGGTACAGATAATCTCAGATAATCTGTATCACCAATAATAGTTTGGTTTAGTTAGCAGACAGCACAAGCTACAGGTTCTAAGGCTGTTTCTAGAACACCTGAGGTGTGGATATTTAAGACGGGGACTTACTGGTAGAGGTGAGAGACCGGTACAGAATAGAATCACGCCACACCCAGATTGTAAGAAACCCTGTTCCTAAGACAATCTTACTAATTCTCTCTACGCTGTATAATTAGATCCAGAGATTAGGTTCTACTATTAGTCTAAGGTTGCCATCTTAGCCTAACCAAAGTAGCACCTCACAACGATCGGATTGTCCGCGTGATTGAATAGTTCATGCTTGAAGCGTGGACTACTAAGGGGCCCCGGGCAGTCTTGTATTGGAATCTCAGCAAGGCAAACTTTATGCGGACTTCCTCACTTCCGCTTTGCTTGGCACGCCTGCGGTTCAATCCGTCCATGACTACTACCTCTTCGTTGTGGAGGATAGGGGCCAATTGGCGCGTCACGCGGCTAAGTTAGTTGATCCCATGGCTATTTTGGTGGCAGTTCGTTGCTTCCATGGCATGGGTGCTGCATGCTCTCATTCATTGCGCTCCGTCAGTTATGTCCGCATGCAACATTTCGCGCGTCGATCTACTTATGTTCCCTTTCGACGTTTTTTGGGGGATGTGCGTCGATAATTCATGCACCGTCTTTAATATGATGTTCTTCATGGTATGTTGGGTTAATATCTTCGCGACGCTTTGTATGAGAATAGTGTTGATGCGGTGGCATGCCTTCTTGTTCCTCGGGCTTAGTCATGTTGGGCTTTTCCCTCTTTGCTCCTTTTGCTTGGTGTTTTCACTCCCTTTTTTGTTGAAGATATGAAGTGAAAATACGTATGTACAAGTACGTATGTTTACCTGTCAGTCCCATATCCCGGGGGCGCAAAACAAAAAGTTGTGAAAAACAATAACAACCAAAAATGAGCAAACAATAAGGCATACCCCCCAAAAAAAACAAATGTAAAGGTAAGAGTACTTTTTATGATGTACACATGACGATAATGACGCGATGAATGCTGATACTCAAGTACAAGAAGTACGGCAAGAAATTGAAATTGAAATTGTTTACAATATGTACCGGGTGAAACCGCATGTTGTCTCAAGGCCCTCACATCTATGCCAGGTAGGAAGCTTATAAGATAGGGCTAAACCGTTAACCTCCTAAATCCAACCTCTCCAAAGGGTGTTGGGGGTTTTTACTCCCCTCCCCCACCCCCCCGGGAGTGTGTCGCGCGTGGTGATTGTGGATGTCAGTCTGGGGCGTGTGTGAGTGCAAGAAGGGAAGGTGCGTCGTGTGATTGTGCGAGACTTTATGCCGTATATGAGACGGAGGTGATGCAGCCATTGGACAATGTGCAAGTGGAGTTGGGCGAGGATGCGCGATATGTCGAGTTGGGTTTTTGATATGAGGTTGTTAGGTGGGTCGGTGCGGAGGGTGAGAAGGGAGGTGAGGCTGGCAATGGTGGATGTGTGAGGTGTGCCCGTACGGCTCATGACGATGGTACCCGGGCAGTGTCGGCGAATTGCATTGGCGAGGGGGTGTATTTGCTGCGAATCATGCGTGCGGTTTGGGAGAGGTTGTGGTCGGTGCAATATTTCCATTCCCCTATCTGAATCTTTTTGATCGAGGAGCATCGTCGTCCTCCGTTTGTATGGCCGACGAAGCGGGGTTCGAGAAGGCGGATGAAGTCGGGTTTGTGTGCCGGGGGATGTAGCACCGAGGGGAGCATATCTACAGGGAGGGTGGCGGGGCATGAGGTGAGGGAGTCAGGCGAGAGGTCTTCGTCAACAAGAACAAGACGGGTGGGCATGTGAGTGGGGTGCGGGGGGTGACAATCAAGGGGCATGTGAATGAATGTGGGGGGTGTGAATGATTTCATGGGTTTGTTACCAAAGTCAGCCGTGATGGTCTCCGAGCGACCTCCGTTGTTGCGTTCCATGACAGACATGAGGAGTTGTAGCGACCTGTTGTGTCGGTCTTGTCAATGGTCGGACATGGAGGGGCAGTTACCGGCCATGTGGCCGTTATTGGTGAATTGTCCACACATGGGACAACGCAGGGTGGGGTTGAGAGAGAGGAGGCGGGTATCGTGTACGCCCCACATAAATTATTGTTTGTATGTGAATTGGATGTTGGTGAGTGATGTGTGTATTTGGTGGAAGGTGAAGTCCGCTCCGTCCGCTGCGGAGCGGGCAAGGAGGGCTCCGTGTTTGGTGGTATGTGAGAGGGATGTATGTGTGTGGTTGGTGTTGTATGTGCGTGCGTCAGCTTTGAGGTTGGTGTACTTGTAGGGTATGGGTTCTCTTGGGGTTGTAGTATGAGTGTGCATGGCCATGTCTATTGGCCTATCGATACGTTTGAACCCGTGGTGTAGGTTGTGTCAGGTGGGTGTCCGTCCTCGATTTGGTCAGCGAGGGGGTCTGCGAGGTCATTACCGATTGAGTGGTTGCATGCTTTGATTTTGCCAAGGTGGGTGCGAATGCTTGAGTTGCATCGAGTTTTAATGAAGGGTGCGAGTGATGGAATCAAGTTTGTCACGGTGGATGTTGTGTCGGTAGGCGGATGGGCAGTTCATGTAGGCTTGGACAAGACGGAGAGAGCACGCATTGTCTATTAAGGAGGTGGGTGTGGCCAAGATGCATGCCGATATCGATTCCCGCAAGTTCCGCACGGTTGCTAGTGTGAGAGGGAGGGGTGGAGATCACCAGAATTTTGACGCGTGTGTCCGAGGCGGGGTGGGTGGCAGCAACTCCAAGGTGGGAGGGTCCTCCCTTCTTGGAGCCGTCGGTGTATACGAAATCCTGCCAATTCCAAGCAAGAACTCCACTGGTGGGGGAGAATGTTAGTGATGTGCGTTATGTAGGGGGGTAGGTGATAGGGAAGGTGGGGTTGGGGGGGGCGGTGATAAGTGCATGAGGAGTGTGGAGAGTAATTGGTGAACTGGGACGGGGGTGGAGTGGTGATGGAGGGATTCGGAAGGTGGTTGTTGAAGATGGATTCGAGTGTGTTGTGTAGGGCGGTCATAGTGGTGTGCGAGGGTAGACATGATAGTGCGAGGGGGTTGGCGACGAGGTAGATGTCCGCCATCCAGCGTGTGCCGAATAGTGTGCGGGTTGGGGTGCCTGTGTGTTGGTCCGGGTAAAGGAAACTGTTTGCGTCGTTGGGGAGGGTGTAAAGGTGATGTACGTAAGGTGAGTTGGTGTATTTGGAGTGGCGGTATGGTGTGTGTTCCAATCGGGGAGTATGAGAATGGTGGTGCTGGGGTGGTGCGTGGCTTTGCAGTGGACGCTAGTGATTCCGTGTTCCATGGCGCGTCGCATGCATTCGTGGTCGCATTCCGGGTAAGCGATGTTAGTGCTGTGCCAAGTGTGGGGTGCGCTATTGCCGCGGGATGAGAAGACTATGTCTGTTGGGTAGAGTGAACGGTAAGTGTGGGAGTGCAAAGATTTGTTTGGGGGGTCGGAGTAGAGTTATTTATGTATGTGAAAGGTGGTGCGAAGGGCAGAGAGGAGGTCCGCCCGAGTGGCCCATCTCTTGCGCGTGGTGGTAGCTAGTGTGGGAGAGTGGATATCTGAGGGGGAGCCGACTCTATTGAGGAGATGGTAGACCTCTTCTTCAAATGTGTGATGTGTGAGGTAAGGGCGGAAGAGTCGGTGCGGGGGGCTAAGAGGTTTGTGACCGCGCGGCCGTCGGGGGTGCATAGGATGGTTGTGTCGGGGTGGGAGTGGATAGTGAAGTTGCCGGTGGGGAGCTATTGTAAGTAATACCGTATACGTATTAGTTGCAGATAGCTACTGTAAGCTATTCTAGATATGATTAGTACATGTCTAGATCGGACATACCGATAAACTGTTTGACTCGGTACAGAGCTGTCGCTAGGCTACAGCTCTCACACTTCTGTTGCCCGACACCACGCATGTAGGCGGGTTGTCGCTGTAACTGTTCCGTTTGCGGGACTGTGACTGTAACTACGTTTGCGTACGTTGTCTTCCACACTAACTGTGTTTGCATGGTTCAATAGGAGCATGTCGATGTCCGGGTTGATGGGATCGTGTTTGAAAGAGATGAGGGGGTGCGACCATGGTGTGGGGCCCGGGTCGGGGATTATGGGGGATGTGGATGGAACAAAGCAGATATTGAAGGCGGCGAATGCATTGGGGCCGGAGGGGGTTTCACTGATAGTGTCGTGGAGTTGACGGCAAGGAGCTCACTTGACTTCGTGTAGGCGAGTGAGGTCATGTTGCTGGCCTTGGCCGCACCACTCATATTGCCACGTGTCGGGTCCTTGAGCTGGGCGGCAGTGGGAGTGGATGGCAAAATGCGGGTATGTTCTGCACGGTGAAGTGAGGTCTAGGTGAAGGGGGTCGTGGCAAATATAGCAAATGGAGGGATAGGGGGAGGGGAGGCATGCCCAGGTGCGGGTGGAGGAGATGAGGCGGAAGCAGTCGTCGTATTGTATTTGGATGTCCCATTCCGTGAGGTTTTCCGGGGCCAATTCGACCATATAGTATGTTTGGCCGGACTAAGTGTCCTTGTGCTTAGAGATAATGCGTGTGATGTCACAAGGAGGGCTGGGGTTGTCCGAGGGGGAGAGGTATTCCGCTTCAATGTGTGTGGTGGGGGCGAGGGTTGGGGTGTTGTGGATGCGGGGTGGGCGGATGCCGGAGGTGAGGGTGGTGGGTGAGCGGGGTAGGTGGGGTACTAGGAGGGGAATCCATGATGGGTGGATGGAGGTGGGTGGGGTGGCATGTTTAGTGGTTGGGTGTGTGGAAGGGAGGCGGTTGTGACTGGTGTCGGTAAGTTCGGTAAGGACCGCGGTGAGGAGACGGATTGGGATAGAGAGGGAGTCGGAGGCTCCTTCGAGAGTGGATATGGATTTGCGTGGTTTGTGTTGTAAGTAATACCGTATACGTATTAGTTGCAGATAGCTACTGTAAGCTACTCTAGATATGATTAGTACATGTCTAGATCGGACATACCGATAAACTGTTTGACTCGGTATAGAGCTGTCGCTAGGCTACAGCTCTCACACTTCTGTTGTCCCGACACCACGCATGTAGGCGGGTTGTCGCCGTAACTGTTCCGTTTGCGGGACTGTGACTGTAACTACGTTTGCGTAAGTTACCTTCCACACTAACTGTGTTTGCATGGTTCAATAGGTTATGGGCCCCCGCCTCACGTCACTCACGCGCGACAACCTGGTTCGGCGAGCTGCGATGGACAGCTATCCCGCAGAAGGCAAGTTTCTATAGGCACCTAGTACTTTCAGCTTGTAGTCGGCGGTATCGCCAGTATAAACTGCAATTTAAAACTCGCCACCACCCCTCTTAAGTCAGCCACTCGACGGCGATAGCCAGCCACCCACACCGACGCACTCGTCGTGTGTGGACAGGGTGCACACAGGTCCAAGCTGGAGAACGGGGGGGCGCACTGTCGGGTGAATACGCATCCACAGGTTATTGCACGCCAGCCGTAGCTTACCTTTTTTAATTTTATATTAGCTTATCGACTAGGCCATCAGCGCAACGCTCCACGTGTCCTGGCCTTGGCCTCGACTTGTGCCCCACACTGGGTGGAGGATACAGAGAAGGTGCACTGAGACACCCCGGGGCTACAGGCCGAGGGGTCGGCTGGCATCAGGCCGTCTCTTTGCAAACCACTGTTAGGCACGAGTCCGGCTAGCGGTTTTTACCGCTGCCTGTTTTTTATTCAGCTCTTTCTTTTTCGCCCTCTGTCGAAATGGCGCAGAAAACTCCGCATGTTTCACCTGTTGCCTCCCTTGACTCAGGCTCTCACCAGAGCACCCTCGATCATCCCCCGGATACTCTCGCACTGCTCGTTGCGCAAGTTGCGCGCATAACAGCTCGCCTCGACTCGCAGTCGGCCGAGGGTGTTGTTGCTGCTGCGGGTGCTAATCCGCACCCCCCTGTAGCTCAGCGCCGCCACGATGCTCACATCGAACCCGTCCGGGACAGCCACGACGGCCACACCCTCCACCTGCTTGTACATCCCCACCCTGGTTACGTAACCCCGGACGCAGAAACATTCTTTGCTGCTGCTAGTCCTGTAGCTCATGTTGGCGACCCCGCCGTCGCACAGCGCCGTCACGATGCGCCCCGCGACCCCTCGCGTGCCGATGCGCACCACGACCCCTCGCGTCACGCCATCCGGGTTGATCACCTCCCACCACCTCCCCCCTTCCTCCCCGCCGGATATGCCCTTCACCACCCCGGCCCTCATATCCCGGAGGCGCCCTCTCACCTCGTCCCCCCCTACCGTGACCACCCGCACTCGTACGGCCCGCCGCGTCCCATGGCCGGCCGCTCTCCCTTTCCCGGTGGCCCACCTCCTCCCTTTCATGGCCGGCACTCTCCCCCAGTCCAACATGGCGACCCCGCCACCCGTGGCCGTCGTCGCCCCACTATTGACCCGGTGGTCATCAACCGGGCGGCACACGAAGCCCCCGGCTTCGACAAGGACGCCCTCAACCGGTCCATGAAGATGTCGGTCCCCGTCATGTGCCCGACCACGGACTTTAAGCAATGGAAGAGGACATTCCTTAATTTCCTCTCCATCAAGGCCGCATACCTCATTCCACAGCTGGCCATCCGCGACTCCGGCGTCTGGCTCGACGACCAAGCGCAACACTACTCCTACACGCTGCTTCTCCATGCAGCTAGCGCGAATAAGCGCGCTGACCAAGCGATGAAATGAGTTTCTCCAGCACGCCATGACTGCGCCGCTGCCGCGTGGGACATCCTTTGTGAACGCCTCGACTATCGGTCTTTTGCTCGCTCCTTGTCCCTCATGGACAACCTGACGGTCAGACAGCGCCCTGGTCAGTCACTCAGTGACTATGTCCACTACATGCGCCAGACCTTTGACGACTACAACGACACATGCCAATTGGTTGATGGCTCCGTTGCCATCCACCCCCACCACCTCGGTCTCCTCATGCTGCGCGGTATTTCCAGCAGCGGCCCACACGGTCAGGCGAAGCAATGCGTCATCAACGCCTTTGACACGGACTACATCATGTCGGCTGATGAAGTGATGGCCAACATTCTCCACCTTGCGCACAACATGGACGACGACCCCGCTCCGGACACACCCGCTCCGGCCATATCACCCCCTCCCATCTCCGCGTTCGTCGCTGCGGGCCGCGGCTCGCACAACGGTCGATGCCCACCACACCGTAACCCTCGCGGCCATCGACCCAACAAGTGTGGCGTTTGTGGCAGCCTCAACCATCTCATGTCCGCCTGCACTGCCACGGATGACGCTATCCTTAAGTGGAATCTCGCCAAGCGTAGGCTGACAGTCCAGAAGTACGGCGCCGCCGACGGCACCCCCTCTGCTCACGCTGCGCTGCTAAGCGACGTCCCTGCCGACGACGCCCCCACCGATGACACCGACTGCCTACCCACCCTCGAGGACTGCGCTGATGACTACGTTGACGACGAGGTGAGTGTCCCATTCAGCTCTGTGGCATTCTCCTCTTCCCTCGCCCCGGGTCGTAACCTGTCAAAGTTTTGGGTCGTTGATTCCGCCTGCTCGATTAACCTCACTGCGTTCCGAGATGACTTCGTGAAATTCACGCCCCCCTCCGCTCCCTCTCGCGTGGGCGGTGTCGGCGTTGACGTTAAGGGCAGTGGCTCAGTGCGAATTTCTGTCAGACTTGCCTCTGGCCAGCTCATTCACCGCACTGTGTATGCACTCTACACCCCTGACCTATCATCTCGCTCCGCACAGCGTATCGGCAGACTACTTAGTGTCAGCTGGATGCAAACTCACAGCGGCTGTGAATTCATATTCCCCTCCAACTCTGACACTGGTTTGCTTTTGGTACCCACAGGCATGGGTGTGCTAGAACCGTCCGGAAACGGTCTCTACCTCCTTCCCCACCAGCCGGACCTCCCTTCCAGCCCATCCGCACCGGCGGCACTTGACCCCTCACCTCAGGTTGCCCTTACTGCCCAGTGTGATCCCGTCCTATGGCACCGTCGATATGGCCACCTCAACATGCAAAGCCTTCAGGCCCAGCATACTCACGGTGTCCCGACTAGCCCTGTGTTAACTAGCGCTGTAACCAAAGTTTCTTGCGACTCTTGCTTACTTCACAAAGCCACAGCTGCACCACGCAACACAGCCGCTTGCGCGAAGCCATCCCACCCCCTCCTCAACCTGTCCGCTGACCTCTGGGGCCCGGTCAATGTCCCCTCCCCACATGGCCTCCGTTACTGCTTGCTCGTCATCGACCACCACACCAACTACATGTGGGTGCGGTTCCTTAAGTCTAAAGACGACGCATGTTCGGAATTGGAAACCATCCTCTTGGACATCAAACACATGCATGCCCGCCATCACTCCCAGACGGGCGCGTTCGCACCGGTCCTCAAATTTGACTCAGACTCTGTGTTTGAAGCTGCTGTCACTCGCCGGATGTGCGCACACCTCGGCGTCGGGGTGCAGTTCTCTGCCCCATACGCCCACCACATGCTCGGCAAGGCCGAACGTCCCTGGCGCACTATCCGGGACAATGCATCGGCGATGCTCCACAACATGGCCGTTCCCAACTCCATGTGGTCGTGCGCTGTCAGCACTGTTGTGTACCTTCGCAACCGCACGTACAGTCGCTCGGTCGGACCTAATGGGGGCGTCCCCCTCACACTCCTTACGTCGTCGGTGCCCAACGCCTCCAAGTTCCGCGTCTTCGGCTGCGCCGTTTTCGCCAAGGTCCCCGACAAACAACGTCGGAAACTCAGTGAAAAAGCATTTCGCGGCGTCATGGTGGGCTATCCCCCTGACGCACCCGGGTATCGTGTCTACAATCCGGAAACGCGTCGTATCACCACTTCCGTACATGTTGTCTTTCAGGAAGACACCCCAGGCTTCGACACACAACCCTCCGTCGACTCGGCCATCACCGACTCTTCGGACGACGTACCCGCAGACTCACCCCTGTCCCACCCCATTGACCTCACATTACCCACACCCCTACCCCCCCCGGCAGCCCCTCGCCATGCTCGGCTCCGCTCCCACCCCATTCGCTACGGCGATATGGTTGCCCACTTGTCCGACTACCCACCAACCCTCGTAACGGCGTGTTGTGATCCTGAACAAGGCAAAGCTCAAGAGGACATCTTTGAGCACCCTCACGTCCCCGACCTTGTCACTGGTCCCCCACACACACCTGCCGGCACGTCCCCTACTGCCATCGCCCTCCTCTCCGCCCGAGAGTGTGTGGAACCAAAATCCTACCGGGCTGCACTGGACAGCGCCCAAGCCCCCCAATGGCAAGCCGCTATGCAACAGGAGTATTCCTCCCTCATCAGCAACGGCACGTGGGACCTTGTGGACCTCCCCCCCGGCCCGCCATGATCGCCCTGTACGTCGATGACATTCCCGCGGCCTGCAATGATGCCACCTGGCTCGCATCGTTCAAAGCCCAACTCGGAGCACGGTTCAAGATCAAGGACCTAGGCGACCTCTCCCAACTCCTCGGCATGCACATTACCCGCGACCGCTCCACGCGCACAATCTCGCTGGACCAGTCCAAGTACCTGCGCGACATCCTCGCCAAGTACGGCATGTCCGACTCTAAGCCGTCGTCCCTTCCGATGGACCCGGGCTTCCTCGCCGGCCTTGCACACTTGCACTCGCCCTCTCTCACAGGAGTGGCCAAGGACGTATACCCCAGCCTCCTGGGCAGCCTCCAGTACGCCGCCGTTTGTACACGCCCATATGTCTCCACGGCGTTGAGCATCCTCGACTCTGCCCAAGCCTCGCCCACCGAGGCACACTTGCAGGCTCTGAAAAAGGTCCTCCGCTACCTCCATGGCACCATCGACATGCGCCTGACGTTGGGGGGGGGCCTGGACCACAGCCTCCAACTCACAGGCTTTGCCGACGCTGATTGGGCCAACGACAGCAGCACCCGCAAGTCTCGCTCCGGCTATCTCTTCACCCTCGGACGCGTGTGGCGGTTAGCCTCTGAAAGCTAAACGCTAGCACAAATCTGTTCTAGTCTGTCTAGTTCTGAAGTTACAAGATGGCAAAATGCTGTTGTCGAGAGGCAATTGATGAAAGATGTTTCACTGCTGTACTTAGACAGTAGAAGTTGTAAGTGGACAAAGGAATTGTTAAAAGGTTCTGTCACCTCCCTCTACTGCACTGGGCTTAAATAGGTTTCAGCCCAGACTAGTTACGCCTGCAAGCTTCGCTTACGTGTCAGGCGTCAGTGTTGTTCAACCGTCGTCATCTGTCCTCGAGACACGGCATGCCTAGCATTGGGTTTCACGACGCGGCTCCTTCTGCATTGAAGAGCTCGTTCTGGCGCGTCATCTGGCTGGTTAGATTAATTATGCATATCTGTACGTACCGGGAGGTACTGGTCGTACTGTAGCATCAGCACCATTACAATATTGCAGTAGCGACGTACCCACGAGTATACGTCCGTCCTGTGGAAAAGCACGATTTGGTATCCGTAACGAGTACATGTACAATGTCCTGCAATGTACTGTTGCAGGACTGTACTCGTCACACTCGTACCCTCCCCCTCTTGACAGATCAATGAGGCCGCCGCGAGGCAGACCTCCGTGGTTCTTGGCTCCTTTACTGAAGCGGTTACTGGGACTCAGGAATGCGCGCTGGGTGAGCGTGCATGAAGTCAATGTACGCCTGAGTCTTGGCGAACTTGCGCCATTGGGGCGTCTCCAAGAATTCTTGTTACGCAATTGTTCGATGCACCTCGTTCAAAGGGTGCCAGACAGGTGGAATGTCGTCATCACTGAAGTGCGTCATGAAGAGCAAATATTTGCCTCGTCGCCCAGGTAGCGACTTGATGCACACAACAGAGATGTGCGACACGTCAAACTCCTCATCGTCTCCTTCAGGTACAGTTATTGGGACAGCTGGTCGTAGTGGAGCGGTAGAGCAGGGTCTTAAGTTGTTAACATGGAACACAGGATGTAAGCGTACTGTCGTTGGTAGTTTCAATCTGTAACTGTGTTTTCCAATCTGCTCCTCCACTGAAAAAGGGCCGAGCTGTCTGTCTCTGAGTTTCCTGTTCGGTTGTCCACGCAGAAAAAGATTTGCTGTGACGACTGACACCTTGTCTCCCTTAGCGAAGTGTGGCGCCGTAGACGGTTCTGTGTTCGCCTGCATCTCGTCCTTATGTAGCTGTAACACAGAGCGTACCAGGTTGTGCACTTCCTGTAACAATCTTAACCGTTCTGTTGCGTCTTGCGAAATTGGAATCGACGGTCGCATGCTGAAGAGCAGGTCAGGAGGCTCCTCAGGAGAAAAACCAAAGTTAGCCTCGAACGGTGTGTGCTCAATTCCGAGTGCACGCGAAGCGTTGTACGCAAACTCCACTTGCGGTAAAAGTGTCGACCAGTCAGAGCCATCATAGCAAGAGAAGCAACGAAGAAGCTGCTGAAACGTGCTGTTCACGCGCTCTGTCAGTCCGTCTGTTTCTGGGTGTCGGCTGGAAGACATGTTCAGACGCGTTCCAAGGCGTCTCCAGAGTGTCTGCCAGAAAGCGCTGACAAATTTCGGGTCGCGGTCGCTGATTAGCACACGGGGAAGTCCATGTAAGCGGTAGACTCCATGTAAAAACAAAGTTGCAGTTTCTTCGGCAGTAATCGACTCTGTACATGGCAGAAAATGGGCCATTCGAGTTAGATGGTCTACTACAATCAGCACGCTGTTAAAGCCGTTGCTCTCATGCAAGTGTGTTAGGTAGTCAAGACCAACTGTGTGCCACGGTCTGGGTGGAACAGGTAATGGGTAAAGAGTCGCAGCCATCTGCGGTCGAATCTTTGCTCGTCGGCACACGACGCAGCGTTCACAAAAATCTTTCACATCTTGGCGGATTCGTTTCCACCAGAATCTGTCGAGTGCTTTAGCAAGAGTGCTAGCAACTCCTCTGTGACCAGCTGACGAACTTTCGTGCAGCTCTGTGATCAATCTCAGTCGGAGCTCAGAGTTCTGTGGAATACAGAGGCGATTGAGACGCCAAAAGTACCCGTCTCTGGCTTCTATCCGGCTGTCTCTTGTCCACTCACCATCGTCCCCATAAAACGAATCTTGTGAGAACCCCTCGCGAATGAGATCAGCGAACTCAGGGCTCAGCTGCAACGCTTCAACAGTCAGTGAATTTAACTGTGCGTCTTCAAACAGCAGCTGGGACTTCCGTCGTAATTCTCGATCTGACGGAACCTCGCCATCCCAAAATAAGGGTACTGTGGCATGAGGTACAAAGTCTGGACGCCGGCTTAACGGGTCAGCTTCGTTCAGAGCTCCTTTGCGATATGCAAGTGTCATCGAGCCCACAAACGGTTGCAAATCCCGCAGGTATCTTGCTTGCCGCTTGTTCAACCTGTTGTTTGGTTGCTTGAGCAGATGCCGCAGTGTGTCGTGGTATGTTACGACAAGGAACTTAGAGCACCCTTCAAGATATCACCTCCAATGCTTGACAGCTTCGCATACGGCCAAAGCTTCTAAGTCGTACGCAGAGTAAGTGTTACCACGCTTAGCTGGATTCATCTTACGCGCCCAGTAAGAGAGTGGTTGAAGACCTCCTCCTTGGTCTTGCAACAGGACTGCTGCAATCCCCACTGTTGAAGCATCTGTAGCCACGGTGAACGTCGCGTCCGAGCCGACCTCCGGAAGGATCAGGCATGGCGCGGAAATGAGCCGTAACTTGAGAGTCTCGAAGGCTTCCAAACAGGCAGGCGTCAGCGTAACCTTCTGTGGCTGGGACTTCCGCAGTAAGTCCGTCAATGGAGCCGTAAGGTCGCTAAAATGGTGTATAAATCTCGCATAGAAGTTGCAGAACTGTACGAAACTGCGAACCTCCTTCTGCGTCTTAAATTTTCCCGGCTGACACAGTGTAGCCCAGATACTCCATTTCTTGCAATCCGAAGAAGCATTTCTTAAGGCGTAATTTCAGCCCTTCCTCCTTGAATCGCTGTAGCACTAGACGTAGGTGCTCCAGGTGCTCTTCCAGAGTTCGACTGTAGATACAGACGTCATCCAGGTAGACTGTCACGAACTTATGTAAAAAGTCGCGAAGAATGTCGTTCATCATCCTCTGAAATGTAGCTGGTGCGTTGCACAGCCCAAACGGCATGGCGACCCATTCCATTAAGCCATCAGGGGTCTGAAAAGCCGTCTTGTGAACGTCCTGATCACGCACTCGAACTTGCCAGAATCCAGAAGCGAGGTCGAGGTGTGTGTAAAAATTCGCGTCCTTAAGTTCGTCCAGTGTGTCATCCACTCTCGGAAGTGGGTAGGCGTCCTTACGCGTAACCTCGTTAAGGCCACGGTAGTCAATGCACAGACGTAGCGAGCCATCAGCTTTTCGCACAAAAAGAATTGGCGAGCCGAACTCACTGTAGCTGGGGCGTATCAAACCAGCTTCCACTGCGTCTTTGAGCTGTCGATTAAGCTCAGCGCGCTCTGCGGGTGACAATCTGTTCAGACGTTGACGTCGCATTGGGCCAATTGTTTCAATGGGATGATCCCACTGTCGGCTTACAGGTGGAGAGTCGACAGGTTGCAGTAACTCCGGGAAGTCATCGAAGAGTAAAGACCGGAAGTTGTCACGTTGTTCTGCTGTTAGTTCCTCTCCAGTGTGGAAGTCTGTCGATTGTTCGGCGGCTGACGTAAGTTCAATGACGTAAAAATCAGCGTGACGTCCCCTGCTGCGGCGCGTCTTGCGCATAAGCTTCTGAACTTTCGTAGACGACAGGAGTAGACACTCAGGGCGTCGTTCCTCAAGTGTAGTCTCCACTGCTGTGCCGTCCATTAGTGTAAAAATTCTGGTTGTACCAAATTGTAAAGAGGCATGTTCGTCATCAAGCCATGGTAAACCCATGATTAAATCAGCTGTGCGTAAATCACGTAAGACGTTGAAAGTCCGTTGAAACTCGTGTCGAGCCAGCTCAAAAGTGACGTCACAGACTGTCGTAGAAGTCACTCGTTGTCCGTTAGCGAGTCGAACTGGAGTCTTACTTGCAGACTTTCGAGTCTGTAAAGCAAAGCGTCGTACAAAGTCCTCTGACACAAAATCAAGTGTCGCAGCGCAGTCCACTAATCCAGAAATTTGGTGTCCGCCATCAGGAGTTTTCACAGTCAGCTCAGTTCGAATTAACGGGCGAGCTTCCGTGAGGTCAGTCAGTAGTGCTGTAGCTGGCGAAGAAAATTGTCGCAGCGTAGCGATGGACTGTTCCGAGTCGTCTGTTGGTACAGGTACCGAGTCGGGTTGATCAGGTGCTGTAGGTTCTGGTGAGTCGTTAAACGCACAATCTGCGTCGACTAACCACAGCTGTACAGGCCAAGGGGCTGGAGCAACCACCTCCTGTTGCGCTGGGTTCTCCAGTGACTGACGTGTAAAAAGCTGTGTCCTTGCTGGGAATTCTTGATAGAGTTTCCAGTGCTTAGTCACCTGAGTAAATTTCGCCCACTTCGGTAGTACAAATACAGCCATCGTAGATGTCGGAGATGTTCGACGACAATCCTCAAAATGCTGCGCAATCTGCTCAGCTAACTCCCAGGGTGGGTTGATGAACACCCGTTCTCCTGTTAAATCTCTGTCTAGAATCGAGTCACTCGGCGAACAGTGAGGTAAGTCACCGTGCGAGTTAAGACCTTCATCATCAGCACATCCCTCCAACGTGAAGTTGAATCGTGCATGCAGAGAGTCAAAGACTGAGTCAACCAGTTTCCAATCAACTGAACGTCTGGTTACAGGTTTACGACTCTGTCTCTGCTTAGTCTGACGACGACGACCTGCTACTTGCGTTACAGGTGTCGCAACTGTAGTCGATGGAGATGTCGAAGGTGTTTCGACGACCTCTGTCGCTAACAGTGTCTCAGAATGAACAGTAGATGTAGCCGGCTGCTCCAGTTCATTTGTAGAACAGCCTTGCCACCATCATTGCTTCTTAGGTTGCATCGGTGCCTTGCCTTTAAACTCCGGACATTGGAACAAACGGTGTCCCTTCTTGTGGCACTTGAAGCAGAGTCCTTCGTCCATGTGTCGCTTACGCTCCTCAGCTGTCATTGCATTTGCGAGTGAATTAAAATCTTCGCGGCCAGATGTCTGACCACGTCCACCATTGTTGCCACCTCCACGTCCACGTCCGCGGCCACGTCCACGGCCACCTTTGTTACGTTTCCAGACGTTAGAGGCTTCCTCGAAAGGGTCATCAAGGTTGCGCTTGCGTGAGGGCTGGGCAGATGGTCCAGCAGCAGACTTTGCATTGCCTAGTTCCGGCGAGTCTGTCACTACGTCATTCAAAAAGTTTTGCAGCTCCACTAGCGTAGTCTGGTATCCTAGCTGAGCTCGGTGTGACTTAGCCAGTTTCTTGAGTGCATCGTTCGCTAGGCCATTAATGAAGCGTACACACTGTACCTCAGCTGTCAGGTGTTGACGAGACCGACGTAAGTAGTCGTTGTACTGTTTAGTGAAAACCGCGTAACTCATCGTGTTGCTCTGCGTAAAGTTTAGCAAAGCGTTAATTGCGTCGTCCTGAATGTTCGGAAGAAACGTCGACTTGCGTAACTCCGTAACAAGCTCGTTGTACGTAGATGGAATTGGAGGCTGATTTTTCCGGTTCAACCACCACCCACCTAGGTGTCCAGAAAACTGTGAAGTAACCCAGAACACTGCATCGTACGAGTCAGCCGTAATTCCAAGCATTATAAAACGCTGAGGCTGTGCTTCGAGCCAATCCTCCAGTACATGAGGTACTCGACCATCCTGGTACGGTGAAGTAATAGCAGCCTTTCGCTGAGTCTCCGTGAGGGTCACAGATAGTCCAGCCAAGTTGTGGGTAGGCATCGGCATTCCCACTCGTAAATCTGTAGGTCCTTCACCAGTCAGTCGATTAATGTGTCCGTGAATCAGAAGCCATACAGAACCAGAGTCGACCGTCGTAAACCGGGTGTACATGTGGAACTGTCTCGGGATAGACGTGTCGTCTTGCATGACTGGAACATGTTGTGTGATTGCTCGATAAAAAGATTCCCACTGAGTCACGTAACCAAAGTGAAGTAATTCACTCTTGTGCTTCTCAGCACGAAGTAACCCCTTCTGTGAGGGCGTAAGTGTCAGACCGTCAATGTTGATGGATTCCGGGACGACGTAAGTGCCATCCGGATTAACTGTCGACTGTGCCAAAACAGCCTGCTCGACCTGAGCAGGTGTACGTAAGTTGTTCGTAGCAAACAGGACAGGAATAGAAGCCGAGTACACGTAAACAAGCTGTCGTCCTTGAGGTAGTGTAACGTTAACATGTTCACCACTCAACAGCGTCAAATCATCCGATGTCAAAACAAGACCGGTCTCCTCGTGTAACTCGCGAATAGCAGCGTCGACATGCTCTTCGTTAGGTAAGACAGAGCCAGCTGGGAACCAAGTTTTACCAGAACGAGGCTCACGCTGAAACACCAACTTCAAGTCCGACGGTTTAGTTCCTCCGACGTGAATTACTAAAACCACGTAATGTCCAGCTCCAAGAGAAGCCATCTCAACTTAATCAAACAACGTCGAGCAGATCAACGAGCAACGAAAGCGTGCGTCGACCAAAGAGCTCCGAAACCAGTGTGGCGGTTAGCCTCTGAAAGCTAAACGCTAGCACAAATCTGTTCTAGTCTGTCTAGTTCTGTTGTTGCAAGATGGCAAATGATGTTGTCGAGAGGCAATTGATGAGAGATGTTTCACTGCTGTACTTAGACAGTAGAAGTTGTAAGTGAACAAAGGAATTGTTAAAAGGTTCTGTCACCTCCCTCTACTGCACTGGGCTTAAATAGGTTTCAGCCCAGACTAGTTACGCCTGCAAGCTTCGCTTACGTGTCAGGCGTCAGTGTTGTTCAACCGTCGTCATCTGTCCTCGAGACACGGCATGCCTAGCATTGGGTTTCACGACGCGGCTCCTTCTGCATTGAAGAGCTCGTTCTGGCGCGTCATCTGGCTGGTTAGATTAATTATGCATATCTGTACGTACCGGGAGGTACTGGTCGTACTGTAGCATCAGCACCATTACAATATTGCAGTAGCGACGTACCCACGAGTATACGTCCGTCCTGTGGAAAAGCACGATTTGGTATCCGTAACGAGTACATGTACAATGTCCTGCAATGTACTGTTGCAGGACTGTACTCGTCACACGCGGGCCAGTCAGTTACAAGTCCAAACAACAGACTTGTGTGGCTCAATCCACGTGTGAAGCCGAGTACTACTCTGCGGCCGACGCCACCAAGGAGGGACTCCACCTCCGACAACTCATGGGGGAAATCTTCAACTCCCCCATCACCGAAACCACCACCATATGGGAGGACAACCAAAGCGCCATTGCATACTCCCAGAATGCCTTTGTCAGCGAGAAGACCAAGCACATCGGTCTGAAGTGGCACTTCCTCAAAGACCACGTGGAGCGGGGAACCATCAAGTTGAGGTACCTCCCCACTGACCAGATGGTGGCTGACATGCTCACCAAACCCCTCCCAGGACCTGCACTAGCAAGACACCGAAGTGCGATCCTTGGAGGACAAGACCCAATGCAACGCTTCATCCCGTAGTTACCTTTAGGGGGAGTGTTGTAAGTAATACCGTATACGTATTAGTTGCAGATAGCTACTGTAAGCTACTCTAGATATGATTAGTACATGTCTAGATCGGACATACCGATAAACTGTTTGACTCGGTACATAGCTGTCGCTAGGCTACAGCTCTCTCACTTATGTTGTCCCGACACCACGCATGTAGGCTGGTTGTCGCCGTAACTGTTCCGTTTGCGGGACTGTGACTGTAACTACGTTTGCATAAGTTACCTTCCACACTAACTGTGTTTGCATGGTTCAATAGTTTGAGGAGGATGGGGTAGGTAATGGCGCGGAGCGGGACTTGTGGCCATGTGGTGATGTTGATGTGCCATAGGGGAGTGAGGCGGTGAAGGAGGGATTTGTGTGTTCGACGGGGTGTGAAGTCGCAGCATGCTTGTTTGTATGTGTGTGGGTCGGTGATGTGGGTGGCTTTGTCACGGAGGGTGGCGAGGAGGGCGTCTTCCTGACGGGCGAAGCGGGCGCGGATTGTGGAGGCGATGGGGTTGGTGAGGGAGAGGGGGGGGGTATGGTGGAAGAATATGCCGGCGTTGCGTTGGGTTCGGACTAGGCATCGAAGTGTGGGCGGGGAGGAGCCGGGTGACGTGATGGATTCTGTGGGCCATGTGTTGTATGTGGTGAAGATGGTGTGGATATATGTTTTGGCCATGTGGCATATATTGCCGGGGGTGTTCATAATTCTGTGTCGGTGACAGACTGTGAGTTGTGCTGCGTGGGCTTTGAGGGAGGGGAGGCCGTAGCCGAGGTCGGAAGTGGGGCGGTGGGGGGCTGTGCGGGGGAGGTCGTGCACCGAGGAGACGGCAAAGAGGAGTGCCCGGCAGACTTGGCCCTTGAGGATGTGGAGTTGGGAATCGCTGAAGAGGCCGAGCTGGAGGGTGAAGTACTTCCCAATGAGGAGTCCTCGGATGACTTGTAATCTGCGGGACTGAGTGAGCGGGGAGGAGGATAGGGTATTGATGAGGGATGTAGTTGTGCGTTTTAGTTCGTGCCTGTGCTTGGCGAAGGTGAGGGTGATGTTGAGTTTAACCCCGCGGACCCGGTGGACTCCGAGGGGTCGATGGAGGGGATGGGGGAGTTGAGCGTGTTGATGGTAACGAAGTGTTTTTGTAAGCGGGATGCGAGGAGGGTGCGGTTGGACAGTGCGAGGGCGTCGCCTTTACTCCCTAGAGCGCCAGTAATGCAACATTCTTTAACGTTAACGGTCATACCCGTGTACGCGCTGAAGAGGGAAAGCTTTTGGAGTTGGACGGTTGTGTTGGGGGGGGAGCCCGTAGCGAGGCTGAGGTCGTCGGCGAATCCGAGGCAAGAGTAGGTCGCCGAGGGCTATGACGGGTCAGCGTCAGTGGTGGGGGCGCCGGGGCGGTAGCCTCGGCTACCAACTTTGAGCCATCGGAGGAAGGGTTCGAGAAAAAGGGTGAATAGGAAGGGGGAGAGGGTGTCTCCATGTAAGGCTCCACGTTCTATGTCGATGGATGGGATAGACCCGTAGGGAGTGATATAGTCGATGGTAGATACCCCGTAGAGCTACTCGCAAGTGTCGACAAAGGTGGAGGGCAAACCGAGTTGGCGCATGTGATTGTACATAATACGGTGGTCGGCGGCATTGAAGGCGCCCTTGAAGTCCGTGTACATGATGTAGATGTCTTTTTTGTAGATTTTTGCGTCCTCCATCATGATGATGATGATAAAAGCGAGGGCGTCGTGGATGCTCCGTTGGAGGCGGAATCCGTCCTGTTGCTCGCTGAGGATGCCGTGTGTTTCTGCGTATTTAGAGCATGCTTTGATTAGTGCGGTCCAGAGTTTGAGTAAGTTGTTCACGAGAGCGATGGGGCGGTAGTTGTCGAGGAGGATGGGGTCACCTTTTTGTGCAATAGGCAGGTGGTACTATGGCACCATTCGGGTGAGGTGTAAGCCTTGTGGGCGAGGGAGGCTAGGAGGGAGAAGAGTGCCGAGCGGGTCGCATCGGGTAGGAATTTAATTATCTCGTTGGGGATGCTATATGGGCCGGGGGGTTTGCAAGTGCCGAGCGAGTTTACCGTTTTATCGAATATATCACTATTTATCATTTCGGCGAGGGTGAGGGAGGGATCCGTGCGGGGTTCGATGACGAACGGGTCAGGGTTGGCGGGGTTTACCCATGGGGGAGCTGGGATTTCGGGCTGGGTGGCGCGGTTTCGCTGTCGAAGTGTGAGTTGACTGCGGCAAAGACGTCGTGGGGGGATTCTGCAGTGGTTGTGTCGGGGCGGGTGATTTTATGGAGGTTCGAGTTTGTATTGCTATGGGGGAGGAGGCCGTTTTTAATTTTAGAAAGCGGTGATAAGATTTCGGGTAAGCGTCGTAAGCGGCGTGAACGCGGGATTTTATTTGTCTAGTATATACATGGTGGCAGTGTCGAGGAGGTGGCGGATGCGTTCTTGAAATTTGCGTTTGATGGTGTCCGGGTTCATGGTATCGGTCGTGTGAAAGGAAGGATTGGGCGAGGGAGAGGGGGCCGCGGTTGGTGCTGCATCGACGGTGGGTTCTAACGAGTCTGCGGGATTTTTTAATGAGCCATGTGGTTTCGGGAGAGATGTAAAGGGGTCGCGGTTTTTTCGGGGGAGGTGAGGCCAAATGGTGGCGTGTTGTAAGTAATACCGTATACGTATTAGTTGCAGATAGCTACTGTAAGCTACTCTAGATATGATTAGTACATGTCTAGATCGGACATACCGATAAACTTTTTGACTCGGTACAGAGTTGTCGCTAGGCTACAGCTCTCACACTTCTGTTGTCCCGACACCACGCATGTAGGCTGGTTGTCGCCGTAAGTGTTCCGTTTGCGGGACTGTGACTGTAACTACGTTTGCGTAAGTTACCTTCCACACTAACTGTGTTTGCATGGTTCAATAGGTTATGGGCCCCCGCCTCACGTCACTCATGCGCGACAACCTGGTTCGGCGAGCTGCGATGGACAGCTATCCCGCAGAAGGCAAGTTTCTATAGACACCTAGTACTTTCAGCTTGTGGTCGGCGGTATCGCCAGTATAAACTGCGATTTAAAACCCGCCACCACCCCTCTTAAGTCAGCCACTCGACGGCGATAGCCAGCCACCCACACCGACGCACTCGTCGTGTGTGGACAAGGTGCACACATGTCCAAGTTGGAGAACGGGGGGGCGCACTATCGGGTGAATACGCATCCACAGGTTGCACGACAGCCGTAGCTTACCTTTTTTATTTTTATATTATCTTAGCGACTCAGCCACCAGCGCAGCGCTCCACCTGTCCTGGCCTTGGCCTCGACTTGTGCCCTACATTGGGTGGAGGATACAGAAAAGGTGCTTTGAGACACCCCGGGGCTACAGGCCGAGGGGTCGGCGGGCATCAGGCCGTCTCTCTGAAACCACTGTTAGGCACGAGTCCGGCTAGCGGTTTTTACCGCTGCCTGTTTTTTATTCAGCTCTTTCTTTTTCGCCCTCTGTCGAAATGGCGCCGAAAATCGCTCTGCCGACTCTCCGCCTGTTTCACCTCATGACTCCCCTGACTCAGGCTCTCAGCAGAGCACTCTCGATCCCCCCCCGGATACACTCGCGTTGCTCCTTGCGCAAATGGCGCGCATTAACGCTCGCCTCGACTCGCAGTCGGCCGAGGCTGCTGTTGTTGCTGCTGCGGGTGCTAATCCGCACCCCCCTGTCGCATGTGGTTTGAGAAGAGGGTGGTAAATTGCGAGGCTAGCTAGGGTGTCGAGGTCGTCTGTGGAGGCAATGGATGAAGGTGTGTTGAATATGGCAGCGTGGATGGAGGCGGTTTGGTTGATGGGGTCTGGTGTACTGGCATGGTATTCTTTAATGTGTTGTTATGTGAGGGAGAGCTTGAAGTTGAATTTGCGGGTGGAGTGTGGTTTGTGTGGGGGGTTGTCCGGGGAGGGGGGTCGGGCGATGAGTGAGGAGAAAGCTGGGATAACTAGATGAACGGCCGAGTGGTCGGTGAATATGTGTGATGGGGAAGGGAAGATCGAGACGTCGGATGGGAAGTGGGTGAGGGCTGAGGAGGGTGTGGAGAGCCAGTGGTCTAAGTATCTCCCGCTGCGGGGAGAATTAGGAATAGAGGGTGGAGGGGTTGGAGGTGGGACGGGAGGAGGGAAGTCATGGCAGGGTGTCCAATACTTGGTTGTGTGTTGGTTTTGGAAGTCGCCCCCCATATGACGCGGTGTGTGGGGTGGTCGTCCACAAGTCGGAGGCCCCAGGCGGCAACTTTTGCGTACATGCGGGTTAGGTGTCGAGTGTGGAGTTTGGGCATTTATTTCCCGATGAGGAGGTACGGAGTTCCGGAGTGAGGGATGAGGGACAAGCCAATTATGTGGGGGGTAAGATGAGGGGGCGGAGGTACGACAATGGTAGAGTGGAAGGACGATTTGCGGACTGCGAAGAGGACTCCTGCGGGGGTTGGGGCATGTGCGAGTGTTCGGGTGAGCGCTTTTAAGGATCTGCATGGGAAGGGCGACGCGCCGTGATATGTGTGGTTTGTTTCGGTGAGAAGGAAGACGTCCGGTTGGTGATTTCTGGCGAGGTGGTCGACGTCCATGATGGAGGGATTGACCGCGTGTGTTGAGGTTAATGAGGTGGAGGGATTGGGTGGTGTGATGGGGGAGGGTTGGTTGAGGGGAGTATGTGGGAGTATGGGATGGGTTGTGTGAGAGAGGGCGTGTGGGCGGTGGTGGGGGATTGGGGGAGAGGGGTCAAGGGGTGAGGGTGCGTGGGTGGGGGCGGATCAAGAGGGGTATGAGGAGGGGAGAGGGTGGAGTCGGGCCGGGAGCGGAAGGGGGGGTTGATGGTTGACTGAAGTTGGGTGCGGCCGATGATTAGAGGGATGGAGCGGAAGGTGCGGTGCCATATCAAGGAGAGGAGTGTGTAAAATGTGTTGCGAGGGTCAAAGGAGGGGGGGCGTATTCTTGGTCAGGTGGTGCTGTGAGGATGAAGTATGAGTGGAGGAGTACGTGGGTTTCGCACGATCATGCGTGGCTTGAGTCGAGTTGTCTAGGGGGATTGAGGAGACGTAGAGTTGGAGTGGGTGGCGGAGAGTTGGTGTTCCAGGAAGCGAGAAGGGACAAAGAGCGGGGGAGGAGGTCCGGAGGGGGTGAGTGGTGGTGGGAGTCAATATAAGTGGCAGAAGTGTGGTTGATGTGGAGGAGGCCAAACTGGGAGTGTTGCGAGGTGATGATTGATATGGGGTGATTAGGCTTACCAAGTTTTAGGGGTGAGCCTCTGCGAGAGAGGTTAGTCCATTGGCTTGGGTAGACTCCATCATGGTTGTGGAAATTGTCTACCTCATTACTGGTGATGATAGTGTACGAGGGAGAGGGGACGGAGTGTAGTTTAGAGAGGGAGGTAGCTATGGAGTACAGGTAGCTATTCGAGGGAGGTAGCTATGGAGGGAGGTAGCCATTCGTCACATTTGTTCCCGTGCTTTTTTGCTAAGGCTAGGGATCGATGATATCATCCGGACTATATCGACGTATTTCGTGGTGTCTTCGGAGACCCCAAATGCGAAATTTCCCCGAAATCACAGCGAAATGCGCTTGTAGAATATCGACGATACCATCGAGCCCTAACCTTATTTTTTGCGCTCCAATATGGTGTTTGATCGCCATTAATTCGGATCTACTGTACCCCATTGTACCCTAGTTCATGCAGCGCCTTTTAACGGTTCTCCAAGGCACCTAGTTTCCGTAGTTTAATCTGCTAGGTTTGTGCACAATGTAGTGCTTTCTTTTTGCCGTGCTTTGGATTCCGTGATCCTCTTGTCGCTCTTGCCCTTTTGTTTCCCCTCCCACTTTCCCTGTCCGTGCTCATCTTGTTCTTCGTGTAACCAATTTTTTCTCCAAGGCACCCTGCTAGATTAATGTCTGCTTCGTGATGCGCTTTGTAGGAGGGTTGTGCAGATGCTGTTGCATGCATTCCTGCCCCGCAAACTTACTATGTGGCCCGTTTGTTTTCCATTTTTCTGTATTATGAGGTTCCCGCTATTTTTCTTGTAATTAATATATTTGCCAACTGTGCCCGCCCGCAAACCATACATTACGGGTACCTTAACTGTTTCATACCGAATACGGGTACCTCAGACAACTATTCGCGTAGTCTTTGGTACGTGCGGTCCCCGGTACCTCGTCAGGAGAATTCTCAAGCAGAGCAGCATCAGCAACATCCGTGCTGGCGCTACAGGTTGCGTGCATAGCCTCAACTAACAGCGTCCCAGCGTGGCTCCTGCAGGGCCATCCTCCTAACCTGGTGTGTTTTTCACGGAAAGCGAGGAAAATCTGCGCTTTCAAAGTGCTTCGCTGAACTTTCCAGGTTGGTGACTCAGCAGTACGTTGTATACTGAGGGGCGTTGGTCGTACCAGAAACCGTTGCTGGCCCACTTTAGATCTGCAGCGTGCGGATTTGGTGGGCACCTTCCTGTTAGGCAAGCACTCAGCGCTGGCTGCCATCTGCGGCGACAGCTTGCCGGGAGTTTTGCTGCTCGAGGGCTAACAACGTGTCTGTGCTGCACATCCGCCCTGACTACGGACGTCCCAACACAGTTTTCGCTTAGTGCCGCGCGAAATGATCGGACTCGGAAAATACACCACCCTCAGCGCCGTGGCCTCTGGCGCGGTGGTGTACCATGCCTTCGCCACACGAGAACAGTGCGCACCCTGCCCTCCTGGCGTTATCAGTTGGCACAGTCCACTGCAACGTCGGATATGCTTATAACCCACTTCCGACTGGTTAAGGTTTTTACTCCGTGCGCAAGTCCTTACCCATATGTCTCAAAATGTTTATTGTCACCCTTGCTAGGTTTTACCCCTCCATGCAATACCTCACCTCCTCGAAGCTCTCCATCGCAGTGATGGGAAACCTCGGTTTTGCCATGGCGCTCTGCCTATACCGTGTGCTCACAAAGGTAAGCTCTACCCAAGCATTCGCATCAACTGCATGCCCACAGTCAAGGTATGTATAAGGCAATGACGCACTCTGCGTTTGAATCACTACCCTTGGATGACAAGCATCCTCCACCCTCCATAACAATCGTGCGCAGCTGTTCTTGGGGACTCTGCGAGAGGCAGAGGTGGAGCGCATCAATGAGCGCATCAGCCAGGCGGTGATGGAGACATGTCTTGCAATGACCATCTTTCGCGAGGAGTTCAATGTCTCGTTTGTCGCCATGTTTGCGACGCTCACCTTTGTGAAGGTGTTTCACTGGCTGGTTCAAGATAGGGTGGACTACATCGAGACCACGCCTTCCGTCTCCGTCACGCAGCACGTCAAAATTGTCTCTTTCATGGGCCTCCTGCTGGTGAGTGTAACCTGCCTATCAGCTCCTATCCCTGCCTCGGTGCGGGCGTGCGACTGACCACAGTGATATGGGCTGTGCGCATTGTAGATGGTGGATAGCCTGTTTCTGCAGTACACCATCTCAGAGACGCTGCAGCGAGGGCCGTCCGTGCTTCTTTTGTTTGCTTTTGAGTACGTCATCCAGGCATCCATGATTGTGAGCACCTTTCTAAAGTATGGATTCATTGGCATCGACATGATGCTGGAGGGTCGTTGGGAGAACAAGGGCGTGTACGTTTTCTACCTTGAGCTCATCACCGACATGCTCCACCTCTTTGTGTACCTCATGTTCTTCATCATTGTGTTCACGTTCTACGGCCTCCCCCTCCACCTCGTCCGTGACCTGTACTGGACTTTCCGAAACTTCCGCCAGCGCGTGGCGGACTTCCTGCGCTACCGCCGCGTCACTGCAAACATGAATGAGCGCTTCCCGGATGCAACGCCTGAGGATCTTGCCCGCTGCGATGGCACCTGCATCATCTGCCGCGAAGAGATGACACCATCCACGCAAAACAAAAAGCTCCCCTGTGGCCACGTCTTTCATTTAACCTGTCTGCGCTCCTGGCTGGAGCGACAACAAAACTGCCCCACGTGCCGCGCAAATGTGTTGCAAGTGAGCCCCCGTGCAGACACTCCAGCAGGTGCAGAGCAGGGCGCAGCTGCTGCCCCCGTGCAGGTGGGTGTTGCAATGCCCACCGCTCTTGTTGTCTCGTCATCACTTGTTCCAGCTGGAGCGTAGGGAGTAGGGGTAACCGGCGTTACGACGTTATGCTGGGTCGCTGTTGGGTGTTTGTGTAGGCGGAGGACGCCGTGAGAGGTCCTGCGCAAGGAGGTGCTGTGGCGGGGGCGGCAGAGCGGCCGGCTGAGCCTGCACGCAGAGCCCCCCAAGCAGGCGCTGCCGGGCCGTCTCCTCCCGCTGCCTCTGCTGCGAACCCACCAGCAGCTGCATCGCCTGTTGGCTTGCAGGTCAGTATGGCAGTTCGTTAGTGCACGTATCCTTACCGTGTGTGTTGCAGAAAATATGCTGGTGCCTGACGTGTTTCATACCGTTTTGCTTCTGTGTGCCACAGCGCCACCAAGACGCCGCTCCTAGGCCTTCTCAGGGTACTGTCCGCCGGCGCCATTCACCAACAGACAGCGCTCCCGGCGCATCCCCGTCATCACCTGGCGGTGAGCGCCAGCCTTCCACCAGTGCCGACCGCAGTCAGCACCCCGGCCAGTATGGGAACCAGCCCCAGCCGCAGCGCTGGCACTTTTATAGTGCCCCTATGTACTCTCAATGGGAGTGGAGTGCCTCTGCACCCATGGGCATGTTCCCTGGCATGATGCCGATGCAGTATGCCGGGCAGCAGGCGCCGGTGCCACCGGAGGCCGAGGGCGGGGCACCGCACAGATCTATGCCGGCATACATGTTGCCGCGGATGAGTGTCCCAATGGTACCAGTTTCTATGCTGCTCCCGCCGTCTGCTGTGGCCGTCCCTGCGAGCAGTAACGCCACTCACGAACAACATCAAGCAGCAGCCGCTGCCGCTGCGGCTGCCACAGCAGCGCTGATGAACCCATGGGGCAGCGGTTTGTCCCTCATGCCCCCCACTATGCTGACCCAACAGCAGGCGGCTGATGCCGCCCAGGCGCAGGCAGCCGCGCAGCAGGCTAGCGCACAGGCGGCTGCTGCCACAGCCGCTGCGGTTGCTAGTGCTGCGGCGGCTGCGGCGCTGATCAGCTCGTCCTCCCAGGCGCCCTCCACAGCAGCACAGGTTCTGCAGAGCCACATAAACTTCCTGCAGGTGCGTTCAATCCCAGCAAGTGCACGTCATGCTCTCGGCCTTAAATAGGCCTGTGCGTTTTCGAATGATTGGAGGTTTTCAGTAGTCTGTGTGCTGTGCAGTCCCACATGGAGCACTTGGGGGAGTCCTCTTCGCGTACTTCCGCGGCGTCTGCTGCCACTGCTGCAGATTCCGCTGCTGCTGTGGCTCCCCAAGGAAAGGGGAAGGAGAAACTGGGGCAGGTGTCAACGCCCGGTGAGTCTAGCCAGAGCTCTACCATTCATAAGGGAAGCACCGACGCCGGACGGGCTGCATACGATGGCTCCGTGGCAGCTATAGATTCCGAGATCAAGGACTCTGAGGCTGGGAGAGAGGTGAGTCTGATGTGTTCACGGGCGTGCCCAAGCAGTACGTGAAAAGTATGGTACTGGAGTAAGACTCCTCTACTGTAGAAGTAAGTTGTCATATTCTGAGCTTGCTCTTATATGTTCCACGTTTCTGACTGATGCCTTTTTCTGGGTATCCAAGGCTGACAAAGAAGAGGACGCCGAGGGCGACGAGAATGTCGCTGCTCAGTTGCGTAATCTGCGGCTCCAAAGATTCCAATGAGCTTCTGGGTGTTTGCTCAACCTCAGTATCCCTATCTCTGAGCCCACAAGATGCTGTGCCGTTGTTTCACGTCTTACCAGCCAAACGGGAACGAGCATAGACATGCACATTTACATACAACTGACACAATGGAGGTGTGGCATCGATGCATGGAGCAGGTGTCCCGGTGAATATAGTATGCTGTATTCTATGTCGGAAAGGCTTGCATACGTCGCCAGGCCAATACGGATGTAAAATCAGTTGCTTTGTCGAGCTACTGCAAATATGACTCGCGGGTACCCTCAGATGATTACGAGGTATACACGGGCGGTGCTCCGACGGCAGACACTTCGCCAAACGCTGGAGAGTGTATGTGAAAGCACAGTAAGGCGAGACGTGGAGCCCAGGCAAAATCCGTAGCAAGTCCCGCTAGTCGCCGTATTCCCGACTGCTACAATGAGCTCATTGAGTATAATTGTGATAGCAGAAGCAATTGCCTGGGATGGAAAAATGATTTGAAAAAACCCCCTACGCTAACTCAGCGACAGAAGTTTGTTTCTTAGACAACGGCAGTTGTGTGCTTTTGTAAGGACCCTGAAAGAGGTGAGCGATATATAATTTTCAACTACCACAGCTATCGACGACATGTGCGTCATTTTTTCATGTTTACTATCGGGTAAAGATTACAGGCACGCAAAGGAGCCGTCGTTTATTGTGTTGCTATGATTACCAGATTGGAATTATTAGCATTCATATCTCCGCGACGCTCTGCAGGAGGGTAGTGCTGATGCTGCGGCATGCCTTCCTGTTCCTCGGGCTTAGATTTCCCCATCTTTTCTTCGATTTGCTTGCTGGTGGCGTCTGTTGCTTATGCTGGTAAGAAATTGTCATAATTAGGTACATTCACCAATCGCCGTGTTCGGCTGTAGGGGCGCTTTTCGAGAGCTGCCATATAGGAACCATGCTACTTTGGTCGGTGTTCCTCGTCCTGAGGGGGAACTGATTAGCAGTAGTATTTCAATTACAAGGCTAGCACAAACGTAAATTACGATGTTAGTACACCCGTACATATAGGATGCAATCACCGGCTGTCGGCGTCCACATAGCGCCACGTCACAGTTCGTTTAATTACATGTCTAGCTGGCGGCGCGAGCCTCGGTAATATTTCATAAGTCACCGGGGATTGGAGCGCAATTGCTCCACCACCTACCCCACCACCGTCGCCGTTGCGCATTGTGCTCGCCATTTTCTCGGATATTCGCGGGGTGTGTGTCAATAGTACGTTCATGAACCCGAATGATAACCATGCCGGGTCGTGTGGGCACAGCTTTGGAAGTGTTGGCTAGCTGGGACGCGAAGTGGGCGGCCATCGTTGCGTTCGTTTTCATCGTTATGAAGCCGTCTCTCGCGTTGGCATTGGCCTATCCGCTTCTAATCAGGTAGGGGCAAAATTCCGTTAACCTCCACTCCCGGCCTTCAAAGTTGGCCGGTAGAACGGTGTGACGAAAACGGTCATGAAACAGTACATTGCATGACATTGTACAAGTACTCGTTACTAATTCGTGCTTTTTCATCGGAAGGACGTACAACGTGGGTACGTCGCTACTGCAGTATTAGCAAGGGTTTTGATGCGTACTGTACTACCAGTATACCTCCCGGTACGTCCAGGTACGCACATTTAATCTAACTAGCCAGATGACGCGCCAAGCGAGGTTTCCTATGTAGAATGTGATTTCCCCGACTAGACGAGCCGCGTCGCTAGACTGTTGACGACGGTTGGAAAGCCCTAACGCCTGACACGTAAGCGAGTGTGAGCACGCGTAAGCTATCTGGGCGGAAAGCTATTTAAGCCCAATGCATGATAGGGAGGTGACAGAACTATTTAACAATTCCCTTGTTCAATTACAATATGCTGCTAGAGTACAAGCAGTGAGACATCTTCTCATCTTTTCCCATCTACACCACCACTCAACAATTGAGCAACAACCGGACATAATAGAACAGATTTGTGCTAGCAATTAGCTTTTGGAAGGCTAACCGCCACAACGGCGGCGAAACCGAAGTAATTTTGAGAGCGCGGCCCTCCACGAGACTATCTTCCGGTCGGCGTATCGTTGCCGCCCCGACCACTTCTTGTGTGTTAAGCGAGCGCTGCGCGTTCCGGACGTAATGATATATGCACTACTAGCCACCATCGTTTCGACGGCACCGGGCTTGATGGTTTTGCTCGCGCGGCTGGGGAACTCTAGAATTGTCTCTCACTAAGCGTTATTGTAGAATATGGACCCCCGATTTGTATCACACATCGCAACAACCATGTGCGCGGCCTTGCACGCATCATCTAATTTGACGGCTTGTGCGGCTTACAACAAGGCCGACCGCACGCAGAAGTCCTTCCGCGACTACGACGTTGCACGGGTGGACATGATGTGCATTTGTTTTTAGCGAGAATAAATAGCGCAAGGTAAGCCAAAGATGTCAAGGGAGTGAACCACGGGCGTGTGCTTTGTCGTAACACTTGTGTTGGGGTCGAAAGTACTGCGCGATGCGCAAAGGTACATGTAGCGATAGCGTACAATATGTCGTCCACCTATTTTCAAGCGTATATAACGTTTCTTTCGTAAGTTACATTTTTGCCATCTTTGGAACACCCGTACAATCCGAGGCATGTCCGACGTGTCGGGGATACAAGGCTAGTTTGCGGCGTTCCGTTAAGCGTACAAATGTGCTAGCCCCGTATTGCTACTATGTGGTCGTGTTACCAACCGCCAGTATGCACGCACTTCCCATAAAGTCAGTTACGAGTGAAATAGGGCCTTTCGCGTAGGGCGGGTATTTATCATGTAGAGTCTCTAGGGTTTAAATGTACTTTAGCTCGTTGAAAAGGCGGACAGAAACTTGTCTTGACGGTGAAGTTAAGGGGGAAGCGGGGTACAAATGGGGCCCGCTACGGCAACGTTTTAGGGTTTGCGGCCCAACCCCGATTTCGGAGCATACCCTGATTCGGGCGCCCCGGAATTTGGATTTTCAACACTTTGGCTGGTGAATACTCCCAAAATAAGCGACACAACATGCGGCTTTTATGATCCCATCATGTTTTCCGCAAACATGGAAGCACATGGGTGTGATGGGAGGTGCCGTGAAGATGCTTGGCGTGGGTGGAATACTGGACTTGGGGCCGGAAAAGCACAGCTTGGGAGGCTTTAAAAAGCCAAACTTTGCCGTCGGTGTCCGATTGAAGCAAGCTCAGTTGCAAATGAAAGCCCCTCCCCCACGTTAACATAAGCTTTAAACGTCACTTACGCATACCGGCCGTATTTCGCGTCAAATCCACCGGCCGATATCATCCATGCTCTCGTACAACCAACTACACTTTTTAGGGTTTCAAAATCTGCCACATTCGCGCGGGGCTAGCAACCCATGGACATGTGGTACCCGCACACCCGCTCCGCGAATACGCTCAACAGTCAGCGCTCTACATATCTTCTATCAACAACGTTGCCCATTTCAGGCCCCATGATGATATGGTGCCATGCCATTTGCCGCAGACAAAATAAAGGCATGTGTTAGGGTACTTTGAAAGCTCCCTGCCATTTTTCACGCCCGGCGACGCGCGAGCTTCAAAGGCCAGAGATCCGCGCACTAGGGTGCTTACACTCCAAGTCAACCGCCTCTCAAGCCCAAGAGATCCCTGGCCCGTGCTCCTTGGTTGTATTTCCGGGCACTTGGAAAGAAAACCTAGTGCACACGACATGACATTCTCGGTGTCGCCGCTATGTAGACGTCCGGGCGCAACACACTCCGCGGATACTAGTGCAATTGTGCAAACATGTTGAGAACCCAGCGTCGAATAGTCTCCCGGCTTGTCGCGACACTACTTGTACCAAGTCACGCATAGAGGCGTGCATAACGTAGTGCACATGCAAAAAATTCGGCCCGCAAAATTTGGACCGCAAATCTAACGTGTGAGCCCACAGTAATTGGGGCGTGCCGATAAAGGTGTCCACGTCAGTGAACAACGCGCCGTGGTGAGTTGTTCGGAAATCAGTACTCTACCCCCAGTCGAGTTGCATGGCCATCGCGACAATGTGTGTGGCGGGTGATTAAATGCGTGCCGCTAGCGACGGACTTTATGGGAAGAGTGTATTATCCATTGTCGGTTGAGAACAATGTGTTGTAAATCCCCGTATCGGGATAGCTTCGTTCATACCAAAAAATCCGACACGGCATGCCGACATACCCAATCGAGTGGCATGGCCATCGCGACAGTGTGTGTGGCGGGTAATTAAATGCGTGCCGCTAGCAACGGACTTTATGGGAAAAGTGTACTATGTATTGTCGGTTGAAAACAATGTGTTATAAATCCACATATCGGGATAGCTTCGTTCATGCCAAAAAATCCGACACGGCATGCCGACATACCCCCAATCGAGTGGCATGGCCATCGCGGCAGTGTGTGGCGGGTGATTAAGTGCGTGCCGCCTGTGACTCAGCATATCTAGATGATAAGGCATTCAGCAATGCAATAGATATGGGTGCTGATAGTGGCAGGTTGCTGAGCGTTAGATATGATCTAAGGGCTCAAAATAGTGGTAGGCGTGTGCTCACCATGTGGTGGGCGCGTGTCATGATTGGGACGCGGACGGTGTCCTGTGATAGACAAGGATGAGACACTGCTGAAGGTGACAGACCTTCAGCGTCTTGTTGAGTGTGTAATCATTCTGTTTTCACCCATCAACTTTGTCAGGTTATGGGCCCTCCTTTTGCTCTCGGTTGGAGTCGACACGCTTGACTGGAACCGTTACCTTGAGCTTCTTTTCGGCGCGAGTCTTGGGCTTCTGTTGTGCTACACGATCTTCAGGTGTGGCTGGGTCGCAAAAGCGGTTGACTCTCTTTGTTGGGTGGTTTGCCTTCGAATTCGGGCTGGTAGCGACTTTCCTGTGTTGCTTGGAGCCTAGAAACCACCGACCGTTTCACTCGCTTGAACAACGCTTGTTCAGTCGCCTGTGCTTTGGATTTTCAGCCTGCGCCTTCGTTTTTCATATTACTGGATCCAATATCTGGGTATTTGGCGTCTTTCCTTGCGTCGCTGGGCTGTTTGAGTGCGAGTTGGTGAGACATCTTGCAATAGTGTACTATCACCTGTGTACGACGTCGTTCGACTGGCCTTCCAAGGCCATAGTCCGCCTGCCTACGTTGTTCTGAGTCGGGAAGTACAGCTCGTTGAGATTTTCTCGCAGTCCTCGTCCATTTTCGCTCCCCTTGGGTTTTTGGCTTTCAGTTGGTGAAGGATCCCTGCTCAGTGTACTATCCATTTGTACGACGAACCCCGACAGACCTCATGAAACCGGTTTCCGTCTGCTTTGGCTGTGTAGACTCCGGAAGTACAGCTCCGCCTTCGGTCGGCGCCTTGTCGTGCTCGTTCTGAAGCTCCGTTGACCGGACCTTGACCGTCCCCTTGAAGGCCTGCCGGGCAGTGGTTGGTGACTATTTTCCGTCGATTTTTTCGGTACTTTCCGGAGCTGTCGAGATATAATACCCATGGACTCTGTCAAACTTCCCAAGTTCAGTGGAGAAAGGAGAGACTTTGATGTCTGGAAGAAGAGGTTTCGTGCCTTTGGATTGATGCAGAGCTGGGCACCGGCTCTCCTCGAGAACGACGCCGCTACCGCGCAGCAACACCTCGACTTGTACTCTACTTTGATTCTGGCGCTGCCTGAGGACGATCTCTCAATTATTGAGAATGTCCATGAAGTTGACGAGAACTGCGGCCTCAAGGCGTGGACTGCGCTGGTGGACCACTATGAAGACGATGGCATCTACCGTCTGGCTGAGCTGCTGCAAGATATGGAGAAGGCCCAGGCAGACGATGAGACCAGTCTCCAATATTTGAACCGGTTGGTCCGACTTCAGCGCCAGCTAGCCCGTGTGGGGGAGGACGTTCACGACCGACGGGTCATCATGTACTTGGTGAAGGGTCTACGTCAAGAGTACCACTCCATCACAGACACATGGGACGTCCACAGCCTCAGTATGGACGCCGTCAAGCGAGATCTTCGACAGAAGGGCATGCGTATTGAGAGTCGTGGCCGGACTCAGACGGAGGCGCCGCCCCCTGCAGCTTTTCCGGCCTTTTCCGGTGACACCTCTGCTGAATCCTTGAAGCGCCAGGTCCATGATCTTCAGGAGCAGCTAAAATCCATGCATGGCCCTGGGAACTCACGTGGTGTGGCTGTGGGAGCTGGCGGAGTCCGACCCTTCCGCGGCATTTGTTTCAGTTGCGGCAAGAAGGGCCATCGCCGGTCAGAGTGCCCTGACAGGCGTGCTAGTGGCAATTCTGCGAGTCTCGAGTCTCCCGTGGCTTTCCCTGCTGGGGTAGACATCACTGCCAGTCCTGCTAGGTCGTTCAGTGAAGCACGAGCCATGGTGATGAATGAGGGGGAGACTTGGATGTGGCTAGCCGACAGTGGAGCCAGCCACCATATGACCAGCAAACGTGATGACTTCGTGAACTATCGTGCGCTGTCCGACCGGCTGTGGGTGAAGGGCATCAGTGCTTTTGCTGTGGGCGTTGGCACTGTCCGCATCACTGTGCCGGCTGCAGACGGTACGAAGATTCCTGCCACGTTGCGCCATGTGCTTCACGTTCCCGAGCTGTCCCGTCGTGCGTCCTGGACATATCATCGGTTGTTTAGCCTCACTCAGGCGCGGCAGCAGGGTCATAGCGTGTTGTTGGCGGATCCTATGGACCATCTTCAGCTTCACGCAGCTCATGGTGGTGGTGTTAAGATTCCCATGGAGCGAGCCCACGGATTGATCTGGCTGCCTGCGACGGTTGCTCTTCCAGCGCGTGCTACGGCTTCGGCGGCCACGGCGTCATCGGGGAAGCGGCTGTGGCATTCCCGACTCGGTCACATTGGGGAGCCTCAGCTGGACGAGCTATTAACAGGTCATGTGGAAGGCTTGGGCTATGCATCACACGAGAAGTTGGGATTCTGTGAGACCTGCGCTGTGTGTAAGTCTCAAGTCCGCAATATTCCTCGTGCTCCTGCGGACCGAGATGTAGGACTGTTTGAGGTGATTGGTGTGGATTTTTGTGGCCCGATGGAGTTCAACATCGCCCTAGAGGTCACCGCCCCCTACGCTCATTGGCACTATGGTCGCATCGAGCGGCAGTGGGGCACATTGGTCCGATGGCACAGTCTATGATTCGGCATGCTGGGCTGCCGAAGTCCTATTGGGCGTTGGCTATGGCGGCAGCGGTGCACATCCGCAATCGGGTGTGCAGCAGTGGAGCTTGTGGCGTTCCATATCAGCTTGTTACGGGTCGACCGGCTGACATGAGTTCCATGCGGGTGTTTGGCTGCCCGGCTTATGTCAACGTGGACAAGTCGCAGCGCCGCAAACTGGACGATCGTGCATGGAAAGGCGTGTTTGTGGGCTACGCACCCGAGTCCCCTGCGTGGTTGGTGTACAACCCCACCACCCGACGTGTGGCGAGCAGCCGCAATGTGGTGTTTGACGAGAGTGCTATCATCTCCATGGGGGAGAGCTGTCCCGCACGTGAGATGCTGGATGCCGAGGCTGGTGATGACAGCACCTCTGATGAGGCGGCTAGGGAGAAGCCCGATACACTCGTGGGGGAGACACAGCCGGTGGATGAGGCTCCTCGTGAGGTGCCAGAAGTGGCGAAGGGGGAGCTTAGCATTTCCGTAGGGGAGACGCAGCAGCATACGTCGGGCGATATCAGTTCTCAGTCGATTCAAGACGAGCCGGATGCGAGTTTGGGGGAGACAGCACCAGCGGAGCAGCCTCGAACTGCACAAAGGTGTAGCCTTCGGACGAGGCGTCCTCCGGGTCAGTGGTGGGTTGTTAGCAACACCGCAGCTATCAATCCAAGCAATGTCGTGCACGAGCCTGCGCCGTATAAACAAGCGCTACGAGGTCCTCAAGCCACGGAGTGGGAAGCAGCCATCAAGACTGAGTATGACTCACTTGTATCGCGCAACACCTAGAAGTTGGTTCCTCGTCCTGCCGGTAGAAAGCTAGTGGACTCCAAGTGGGTGTTCAAGCTGAAGCGCGACTCTGATGGTAATATCGCAAGGTATAAGGCTAGACTAGTGGCGCGTGGCTTCACTCAAGAACATGGCGTGGATTATCACGAGACCTTTGCTCCTACTGTGCGGGTGATCTCTATTCGCGTCGTGCTAGCGTTAGCTGCTTTCCATGACTGGGAGGTGGAGCAGCTGGATGTAGTGACAGCATTTCTGGAGGCCAACATCGACGAGGGGATATACATGCGACAGCTTGAAGGCTTTCGGAGTACTGACAACAAAGGGACAGAGTTTGTGTGTCTGCTGCAAAAGGCCCTTTACGGCCTAAAGCAAGCTCCCAGAAACTGGAACAAGACTATCACTGCCTGGCTAGAGGAGTATGGCTTCTGCCGATCCAAAGTGGATCCGTGTATTTTCATGTACCAGAAAGGAGGCCAATTGTGCATCCTGGCTCTGTATGTGGACGACAACATCATTGCCGGAGCAACGGGCCGATTCATACCGGAGTTCAAGGTTGCATTTGGCAGCAAGTTCAACGTGCAAGACCTTGGTCCAGTCTCGTGGCTGCTCGGCATGACGGTGGAGCGGGATCGTGGCACCGGCATCATCAGGCTTGGCCAGCGCCAGTACGTGCTCGACATGCTAGAGCGCTTCAACATGATGGATTGCAAGCCAGTGAGCTCACCAATGGCGGTAGATGCTGTGGGCAAGTGCGGGGACGAGACATCCGTCACGCAGCTGCCTCCCGGGTCGGTGCCCTATCAGAGCATGATTGGAAGCATGTTGTACGCCTCTGTGAGCACCCGACCAGACATCACCATGGCTGTCAGTCATCTCAGCCGATACATGGCCAATCCTTGCCACGCGCATTGGGAGCATGCCAAGCGAGTGCTTCGGTATCTCAAAGGCACCGCTGATGCATCACTGGTGTACGGAAGCAACGTGCGGTCATCCGAGTTGGTAGGCTGGTCGGACTCAGATTATGCGAGCGATGTGGCTGGGCGGCGCTCCCGCACATGATACGTGTTCATGCTGAATGGTGCGGCAATGAGCTGGAAGAGTGAGCGGCAGCAGACTGTGGCACTATCCACAGCGGAGGCAGAGTACATGGCGCTGACCAGCGCTAGTCAAGAGGCGATGTTTTTGAGGCAATTGATGCATGAGCTTCACCAGGACTCCGGCTCCGCTGTCACTATCCATGAAGACAACCAGAGGTGCATTGCACTCAGCAAGAACAGTATGACAACTGGCCGGAGCAAGCACATGGATGTAAGGTATCACTTCTGTCGGGAGAAGGTGGAGAGCGGCGATATCGAGGTCAAGTATTGTGCAACAGAGGACATGCTTGCCGATGCGCTCACCAAACCTTTTGTGACGAGTACAGTCCTGCAACAGTACATTGCAGGACATTGTACAGGTACTCGTTACGGATTCCAATTCGTGCTTTTCCACAGGACGGACGTATACTCGTGGGTACGTCGCTACTGCAATATTGTAATGGTGCTGATGCTACAATACGACCAGTACCTCCCGGTACGTACAGATATGCATAATTAATCTAACTAGCCAGATGACGCGCCAGAACGAGCTCTTCGATGCAGAAGGAGCCGCGTCGTGAAAACCAATGCTAGGCAGGCCGCGTCTCGAGGCAGATGACGACGGTTAGACAGCGCTAACGCCTGACACGTAAGCGTAGCTTGCATGCGTAATTAGTCTGGGCTGAAACCTATTCAAGCCCATTGCAGTAGAGGGAGGTGACAGAACCTTTTAACAATTCCATTGTTCACTTACAACATCTACTGCCTAAGTACAGCAGTGAAACATCTTTCACCATTGCCTCTCGACAACATCATTTTGCCATCTTGCAACGATAGAACTAGACAGACTAGAACAGATTTGTGCTAGCGTTTAGCTTTCAGAGGCTAACCGCCACACTGGTTTCGGAGCTCTTTGGTCGACGCACGCTTTCGTTGCTCGTTGATTCGCTCGACGTTGCTTGACTGAGTTGAGATGGCTTCTCTAGGACCCGGACATTACGTGGTGTTGGTAATTCACGTTGGAGGAACTAAACCGTCGGACTTGAAGTTGGTGTTACAGCGTGAGCCTCGTTCTGGTAAAACTTGGTTCCTAGCTGGCTCTGGTTTACCTAATGAAGAGCCTGTCGACGCTGCTGTTCGAGAGTTACACGAGGAGACTGGTCTTGTTTTGACACCGGATGATTTAACACTGTTGAGTGGTGAACCTGTCGTTGTTACGCTACCTCAAGGACGACAGCTTGTCTACGTGTACTCGGCTTCTATTCCCGTCCTGCTTGCTATGAACAACTTGCGCACACCAGCTCAGGTTGAGCAGGCTGTTTTAGCACAGTCGACAGTTAATCCGGATGGCACTTACGTCGTCCCGGAAACCATCAACATTGACGGTCTGACACTTACGCCCGCACAGAAGGGGTTACTTCGTGCTGAGAAGCACAAGAGTGAGTTACTTCACTTTGGTTACGTGACTCAGTGGGAATTTTTTTTTCGAGCTGTTGTTCAACACGCTCCAGTCATGCTTGACGACGCGTCTATCCCGAGACAGTTCCACATGTACTCCCGTTTTACAACGGTTGACTCTGGTTCTGTTTGGCTGCTGATTCGCGGACACATCAACCGACTGACTGGTGAAGGACCTACAGATTAACGAGTGGGAAAGCCGATGCCTACCCACAACTTGGCTGGACTACCAGTGACCCTCACGGAGACTCAGCGTAAGGCTGCAATTAATTCACCGTATCAGAATGGCCAAGTAGCTCATGTACTGGAGGATTGGCTTGAAGCTCAGCCTCAGCGTTTTCTCATGCTTGGGATTTCGCCCGACACGTACGACTCAGTTATCTGGGTTACTTCACAGTTCGCTGGACATCTGGATGGGTGGTGGTTGAACCGGAAAACTCAGCCTCCAATTCCAGCTACGTACGACGAGCTTGTTACGGAGTTACGCAAGTCAATGTTTCTTCCGAACATCAAGGACGATGCAATTAACGCTTTGCTCAGCTTTACGCAGAGCAGCACGATGAGTTACGCGGTCTACACTAAGCAGTACAACGACTACTTACGTCGGTCTCGTGAACATCTGACAGCTAATGTTCAGTGTGTGCGCTTCATTAATGGCCTAGCGAACATTTCGCTCAAGAACCAGGCTAAATCACACCGAGCTCAGAAGGGGTACCAGATTACACTAGTGGAGCTGCAAAATTTCTTGAACGACGTCGTTACAGATTCGCCGGAACTCGGCAATACGAAGTCTACTGCTGGTCCATCTTCCCAGCCTACACGCAAGCGTAATTATGAGGACCCTCTCGACGAGGCCTCTAACATCTGGAAGCGTAACAAGAGTGGCCGTGGTCTTGGCCGCGGACGCGGACGCGGACGCGGACGTAGTGGAGGCAACAATGGCGGACGTGGTCAAACATCTGGCCGCGAAGATTTTAACACACTCTCAAAGGCAATGACACCTGAGGAGCGTCAACGACACATGGACGAAGGACTCTGCTTCAAGTGCCACAAGAAGGGACACCGACTGTTCCAATGCCCGGAGTTCAAGGGCAAGGCACCGATGGAACCTAAGAAGCAATGATGGTGGCAAGGCTGTTCTACAAATGAACTGGAGCAGCCGGCTACATCTACTGTTCATTCTGAGACACTGTTAGCGACATAGATCGTCGAAACTCTTTCGGCATCTCCATCGACTACAGTTGCGACACCTGTAACGCAAGTAGCAGGTCGTCGTCGTCAGACTAAGCAGAGACAGAGTCGTAAACCTGTAACCAGACGTTCAATTGATTGGAAACTGGTTTACTCAGTCTTTGACCCTCTGCATGCACAAATCAACTTCACATTGGAGGGGTGTGCTGATGATGAAGGTCTAAACTCGCACAGTGACTTACCTCACTGTTCGCCGAGTGACTCGATTCTTGACAGAGATTTGACAGGAGAACGGGTGTTCATCAACCCACCCTGGGAGTTAGCTGAGCGGACTGCACAGCATTTTGAGGGTTGTCGTCGAACATCACCGACATCTACGTTGGCTGTATTTGTACTACCGAAGTGGGCGAAATTTACTCGAGTAACTAAGCATTGGAAACTCTACCAAGAATTCCCAGCGAGAACTCAGCTTTTTACTCGTCAATCACTGGAGAACCGAGCGCAACAGGAGGTGGTTGCTCCAGCTCCTTGGCCTGTACAGCTGTGGTTAGTCGACGCAGATTGTGCGTTTAACGACTCAACAGAACCTACAGCACCTGATCAACCCAACTCGGTACCAGTACCTTCAGCCGGTGCGGATGCGTCCATCGCTACGCTGCAACAATTTTCTTCGCAAGCTACAGCCCTACTGACTGACCTCACGGAAGCTCGCCCCTTAATTCGAACCGAGCTGACATTGAAAACTCCTGATGGCGGACACCAAAGTTCTGGATTAGTGGACTGCGCTGCGACACTTGATTTTGTGCCAGAGGACTTTGTACGACGTTTTTCCTTACAGACTCGAAAATCTGCCAGTAAGACCCCAGTTCGACTCGCTAACGGACAACGAGTGACTTCTACGATAGTCTGTGACGTCACTTTTGAGCTGGCTCGACACGAATTTAAGGCTAGGGATCAGCCATCGATGCATCGTCGATAGTATCATCATCACCTAGTGATAGGGCCATCGATGTGATAGGTTGCAACATCGACATCGACACGATGGCAGTAGTGCTACTATCATTGCCATCAATTATCAAAACAATTGGAAAATATTGATTATCTAAGCCCGATGTATCGATATATCGTCCCAAATATCGATACATCGGCGATAATATCGGCTTAAACTGCCATCGATGTCGGCGTCCCAATCTATCAAAACTATCAACATCGACAATCCAAGATATCAATGCCATCAACATCGACGTTTCAAAATATCATTGCCATCAACATCGACAAAATCCACTTGATCCCTAGCCTTACACGAATTTCACCGGACTTTTTACGTCTTACGTGATTTACGTACAACTGATTTAATCCTGGGTTTACCATGGCTTGATGACGAACAAGCCTCTTTACAGTTTGGTACAACCATAATTTTTACATTAATGGACGGCACAGCAGTGGAGACTACGCTCGAGGAACGACGCCCTGAATGTCTGCTGTTGTCATCTACGAAAGTCCAGAAACTCATGCGCAAGACGCGCCGCATCAGGGGACGTCATGCTGATTTTTACGTCATTGAACTTACGTCAGCCGCTGAACAACCGACAAACTTTCATACAGGAGAGGAAATAACTGCAGAACAACGTGATAACTTCCGGTCGTTTCTCTTTGATGACTTCCCGGAGTTACTGCAACCTGTCGACTCTCCTCATGTAAGCCGACAGTGGGATCATCCCATTGAAACAATTGGCCCAATGCGACGTCAACGGCTGAACAAATTGTCACCTGCAGAGCGCGCTGAGCTCAATCGACAGCTCAAAGACGCGGTGGAAGCTGGTCTGGTCCGTCCTAGCTACAGTGAGTTCGGCTCGCCAATTCTTTTTGTGCGAAAGGCTGATGGCTCGCTACGTTTGTGCATTGACTACCGTGGCCTTAACGAGGTTACGCGTAAAGATGCTTACCCACTTCCGCGTGTGGATGATACTCTCGACGAACTTAAAGACGCGAATTTTTACACACACCTCGACCTCGCTTCTGGATTCTAGCAAGTTCGAGTGCGTGATCAGGACGTTTACAAGACGGCTTTTCAGACCCATGATGGCTTAATGGGGTGGGTCGCCATGCCGTTTGGCCTGTGCAATGCGCCGGCTACATTTCAACGAATGATGAACGACATTCTTCGCGACTTTTTACATAAGTTCGTGACAGTCTACCTGGATGACGTATGCATTTACAGTCGAACACTGGAGGAGCACATGGAGCACCTACGTCTAGTGCTGCAGCGATTCAAGGAGGAAAAGCTGAAATTGCGCCTTAAGAAATGCTTCTTCGGACTACAACAGATGGAATATCTGGGCTACACTGTGTCAGCCGGTAAATTTCGGTTTCCACAAAGAAAGTCGAGGCCGTTGCAGACAGGCCAGTGCCCAAGACGCAAAAGGAGGTTCGCAGTTTTGTACAATTCTGCAACTTCTATGCCAGATTTATACACCATTTTAGCGACCTTACGGCTCCATTGACGGACTTACTGCGGAAGTCCCAGCCACAGAAGGTTACGCTGACGCCTGCCTGTTTGGAAGCCTTTGAGACTCTCAAGTTACGGCTCATTTCCGCGCCATGCCTGATCCTTCCGGAGGTCGGCTCGGACGCGACGTTCACCGTAGCTACAGATGCTTCAACAGTGGGGATTGCAGCAGTCCTATTGCAAGATCAAGGAGGAGGTCTTCAACCTGTCTCTTACTGGGCGCGTAAGCTGAATCCAGCTGAGCGTGGTAACACTTACTCTGCGTACGACTTAGAAGCTTTGGCCGTATGCGAAGCTGTCAAGCATTGGAGGTGCTATCTTGAAGGCTGTTCTAAGTTCCTTGTCGTAACAGACCACGACACACTGCGACATCTGCTCAGGCAACCGAACAACAGGCTGAACAAGCGGCAAGCAAGATACCTGCGGGATTTGCAACCGTTTGTGGGCTCGATGACACTTGCATATCGCAAGGGAGCTCTGAACGAAGCTGACCCGTTAAGCCGGCGTCCAGACTTCGTACCTCAGGCCACAGTACCCTTATTTTGGGATGGCGAGGTTCCGTCAGATCGAGAATTACGACGGAAGTCCCAGCTGCTGTTTGAAGACGCACAGTTAAATTCACTTACTGTTGACGCGCTGCAGCTGAGCCATGAGTTCGCTGATCTCATTCGCGAGGGGTTCTCACAAGACTCGTTTTATGGGGACGATGGTGAGTGGACAAGAGACAGCCGGATAGAAGCCAGAGACGGATACTTTTGGCGCCTCAATCGCCTCTGTATACCACAAAACTCTGAGCTCCGACTGAAACTGATCACAGAGCTGCACGAAAGTTCGTCAGCTGGTCACAGAGGAGTTGCTAGCACTCTTACTAAAGCGCTCGACAGATTCTGGTGGAAACGAATCCGCCAAGACGTGAAAGATTTTTGTGAACGCTGCGTCGTGTGTCGACGAGCGAAGATTCAACCGCAGATGGCTGCGACTCTTTACCCCTTACCTGTTCCACCCAGACCGTGGCATACATTTGGTCTTGACTACCTGACACACTTGCCTGAGAGCAACGGCTTTAACAGTGTGCTGATTGTAGTAGACCATCTAACTCGAATGGCCCAATTTCTGCCATGTACAGAGTCGATTACTGCCGAAGAAACTGCCACTTTGTTTTTACATGGAGTCTACCGCTTACATGGACTGCCCCGTGTGCTGATTAGTGACCGCGACCCGAAATTTGTCAGCGCTTTCTGGCAGACACTTTGGAGACGCCTCGGAACGCATCTAAACATGTCTTCCAGCCGACACCCAAAAACAGACGGCTTGCCAGAGCGAGTGAACAACACATTTCAGCAGCTTCATCGTTGCTTCTGTTGCTATGATGGCTCTGATTGGTCGACACTTCTACCGCAAGTGGAGTTTGCGTACAACGCTTCGCGTGCACTCGGAATTGAGCACACACCGTTCGAGGCAAACTTTGGATTCTCTCCTGAGGAGCCTCATGACCTACTGTTCAGCATGCGACCGTCGATTCCAGTTTCGCAAGACGCAGCAGAACGGTTGAGATTGTTACAGGAAGTACACACCCTGGTACGCTCAGTGTTATAGCTACACAAGGACGAGATGCAAGCGCGCACATAACCGTCTACAGCGCCACACTTCGCTAAGGGAGACAAGGTGTCAGTCGTCACAGCAAACCTTTTTCTGCGAGGACAACCGAACCGGAAACTCAAAGACAGACAGCTCGGCCCTTTTCTAGTGGAGGAGCAGATTGGAAAACACAGTTACAGATTGAAACTACCAGCGAAAGTACGCTTACATCCTGTGTTCCATGTTAACAACTTACGACCCTGTGCTACTGCTCCACTACGACCAGCTGTCCCGGTAACTGTACCTGAAGGAGACGACGAGGAGTTTGACGTCTCGCACATCTCTGCTGTGTGCATCAAGTCGCTACCTGGGCGACGAGGCAAATATCTGCTCTTTATGACGCACTTCAGTGATGACGTCATTCCGCCTATATGGCACCGGTTAAACGAGGTACACCGGACGATCGCGTTACAAGAATTCTTGGACACGCCCCAATGGCACAATCTTGCCAAGACTCAGGCGTACAATGACTTCATGCACGCTCACCCAGCGCGCATTCCTGAATCCCAGTAACTGCTTCAGTAAAGGAGCCAAGAACCACGGAGGTCTGCCTCGCGGCGGCCTCATTGATCTGTCAAGAGGGGGAGGGTACGAGTGTGACGAGTACATTCCTGCAACAGTACATTGCAAGACATTGTACATGTACTCGTTACGGATTCCAATTCGTGCTTTTCCACAGGATGGACGTATACTCGTGGGTACGTCGCTACTGCAATATTGTAATGGTGCTGATGCTACAATACGACCAGTACCTCCCGGTACGTACATATATGCATAATTAATCTAACTAGCCAGATGACGCGCCATAACGAGCTCTTCGATGCAGAAGGAGCCGCGTCATGAAACCCAATGCTAGGCAGGCCGCGTCTCGAGGCAGATGACGACGGTTAGACAGCGCTAACGCCTGACACGTAAGCGTAGCTTGCATGCGTAATTAGTCTGGGCTGAAACCTATTTAAGCCCAGTGCAGTAGAGGGAGGTGACATAACCTTTTAACAATTCCATTGTTCACTTACAACATCTACTGCCTAAGTACAGCAGTGAAACATCTTTCACCATTGCCTCTCGACAACATCATTTTGCCATCTTGCAACGATAGAACTAGACAGACTAGAACAGATTTGTGCTAGCGTTTAGCTTTCAGAGGCTAACCGCCACACTTTGGTGAGTGAAAGGCACAAGAAGTTGTGCACTGCGATCATGGGTTTGCACGAGTAGCAAGGGGGAGTGTTGAACAACATTGTTTGATATGGTAATCAAGTTGCTACTCAACAATATTGGTATCATGTACGAGTGTTGCAGTGATAGGACAGCTGGGACTCAGCATATCTAGATGATAAGGCATTCAGCAATGCAATAGATATGGGTGCTGATAGTGGCAGGTTGCTGAGCGCTAGATATGATCTAAGGGCTCAAAATAGTGGTAGGCGTGTGCTCACCATGTGGTGGGCGCGTGTCATGATTGGGACGCGGACGGTGTCCTGTGATAGACAAGGATGAGACACTGCTGAAGGTGACAGACCTTCAGCGTCTTGTTGAGTGTGTAATCATTCTGTTTTCACCCATCAACTTTGTCATGTAGGGATAGCTTTGTTCATACCAAAAATCCGACACGACATGCCGACATTCCCCCAATCAAGTGGCATGGCCATCGCGGCAGTGTGTGGCGGGTGATTAAATGCGTGCCGCTAGTAATAGACTTTATGGGAAGGGTGTACCTTGTATTGTCGGTTTAGAACAATGTGTTGTAAATCCTCATGTAGGGATAGCTTCGTTCATACCAAAAATACGACACGGCATGCCGAGATACTAAAACGACAAAACGTACCAAATGTAATAAAACGTACCATAACCAAAACGTTTATCCAATTGAACCGACATAATGTGCCGTTCATGAGTCATTGTATCACTGTATATTATTTTTGCGTTATTCGGAACGTTTTTCCGCGTTTTGAGGTACTTGTAGGTATGAGGAACGTGTTGTCTTTCTTGAATACTAAAACAATAACCGGGATTTGCTATGCCTTCGCTCTGGAGGATGGGGGCCGGTTGGCGCCTATGGCGGCAGAGTTGGTTGATCGCATCATGGCTATTTTGGTGGCAGTTCGTCGCTTCCATGGCATGGATGCTCTTGACTCTCGTTCTTTGCGCTATGACATTTATGTCCGTATGCAACAATTCGCTCGTCGAACTAGTTCTATTCCTTTTCGGCGTTTTGGGGGATGTGCGCGGATAATTCATGCAACGTCTTCCATGGTACTTTGGGCTCCTATCTCCGTGATGCTTTGCAAGAGGGTAGTGCGGATGCTGTGGCATGCCTTCCTGTTCCTTGGGCTTTTAGATTTTTTCCTCTTTTCTTCGTTTTGCTTGGTGGCTTATGATGCTTTTTCTTGTAAGGAGTATTAGAATATTAGTATTATAACCGGGGGTTTTTATTATGTTGTGGCATGCCTTCCTGTCCATGGGGCTTGATTGATCAAGGGGGCGCCCGAAGACAAAAGCCGTTTACTCGGTGACATTTGTAAAGAATTTCATTTCATTTCGTCGCATGTGACGGGAGGTACGTACAACAAGGTTGTATTACATACTTGTGCGCGTCATGCAAGATATGATGCGTCTATCATTGCACGGCATACATGATGACGGCACCGACAAACTGCATCATGGCACACATTGTGGCCTGCACAAGCGACGCGTTCGGTTTGATGTTGACCGAAAGGCTGTAGGGCAATAAAGGGACGGGAATATAAAAGCTTGGATTGAAGGCGCTCGTCGCTCGACTTTCGGTGGGAGAGAAAGGCAAGACTGCGCAAGGGGCTACGTTAGCCGCGGTGCCTCGTTTATAATATTATTTATCATTAGCATTAGAGAGCCAAAACTTGATTGGTTACAAGAAGAACCAAATGAGCACGGACATGGGAAATGGGAGGGGAAACAAAAGGGCAAGACGAGTGACAAGGAGATAACGGAATCCAAAGCACGACAAAAGGAAAGCACTACATTGTGCACAAACCTAACAGATTAAACTAAGGAAACTCCAAGGCCGCGCCGAGAATGCAACACGTGGAGGCGACAAGCGGCGCCTCACGCGCCGCCCGAGGAAGCACGGGGACGCTTGCGGCCCATGGCGCGGGTGAAGAGTGCCGTGGCAGGAGAAGGCATCCCAGCCGAGGAAGAAGCGGCCTCCACGCCGTCCGCAGCGGCGGACAAACCGCGCAAGACGTTGTCCGCGTGAGCAACAAAGAGCCAAAAGCAAATCAGTATGAGAGCCAAAAGCAAATCAAAAAGCCAAATCTCAAAAGCGCAAAATAAATCATGTACATGTACTTCTTCTTGTAAGCGCAGGTACTGGTAGTACTGTTACTGGTACTGATGCCGGTAGATTTATTGTAGTACCAGTACTCTTTGCTCTGCTTATGCGCGATATTACCGTAATGTACTAACAATACACTATTATGAAGCGACAGTACGTAGCATCAGTAGATCACCGCGCCACGCGGATGCAGCAGCCCCGAATGCTGCGGGTGGGAAGAAGTAGCAGCGGCGCGTTGGATACGTACTTGCCGGACTCGCGGAGAGCGTAAGAGCTTCACATCCTTCCGGCCCGCCTGCGCACACTTCAGATCCAGCAACAACTGTAGAGACTGGTGGACAAGAACAGCCCTCCGACGGTCGAGTTGACGAAGAAAGTGCAAAACTAGTCTGCGTGCAAGTGGTTTAGGCAGGCGGGGCTGCGTGCTGCCGCCGCATAGGTAGAAGGGCCCGTCGGGTGCTGCAGTGCGCAGTTCGACATGGCGGCCACTCCAAACCGGGCGAAGCGGGGCCGCGGCTCGCTTGTCGCGCTGGCTCTCGCGTTGCTATTTGCCACGTCTAACGTCGTGAACGGTGAGTCCTCGTTACCACTTCCCTCCTTATTTTATCTCATCGATTCATCCTTGATGCGGGCCGCGTCTGCATCCGTTCGCCACCTGCCCTAAAAATGGATGCTCCGGAATAGCCGTCAGATGGAGCATGCCGATGCAGTACATTCTTTCAAAACGTTAAGGGCCCGCCCCCCCCGGGCCACGCGCACTTTGATACTCTATGAACCGCGTTCGGGTTTATAAGTTTTCGGGAGGTTTTGGGACGGGTGGGTGGCAGAATAATCAGTTTACTGACTGCTGAGTCGCTCAAGCTGAAGCGAGTAGTTATTTACTATGGGCCGCGGGCAGGCTGATGGTCGGGGGCCTGTGGGCATTCCGCTTTAGTACTTTTTGTCTTGGGTGCAACGGAGAGACGCACCTCCGACTGGAATGTCGGCCCGCCGACGTGTGGCCCCAGAGGTTTCGTTGGTCTGTTACTTGGTACCACCAGGCACTCAGCCGTCGTGTTTGTCCAGCCGTCTTTTCGACGCTGTCCGGCGTGTACTGATACGGCTCTCACACTTGCCTCGCTTTGTTTTCGTTCTACGTTGTTCTGCAGCTGATCGTCGGTTTTTTTGGTCTAAAAGTTGGGGTCGGAGGAAAAGGGCTGCGTGCACCTTATTTTATGGCAGTCGAGTGCACTCCACAGTTATAACGGGCACAAGGCCCCGTGCTCTCGACTGAACCATAACTGTATATCGAAGCCCTCGCGCGCAGAGACGCAGTGAAGCATACATAGTTTACCAAAAATAAGGTTACGTATTATCTTTGGCGCAGTATGATATTTCTGCACGTTGCACCGCTTTTTGTATGGCTGCCGTCCCTCGCTTTAGGGCTTTCATTCCTGCTTTGCAACCCGGGCTGTATAAATCGGGTGTCCACTGATTTCGTTTTCATTTTTCCTGTATTTTCGCAGCAACCCATTTCCGGTACGGAACTATTTCTTGGGTGCCCCGGACGTGCGTCGCCACACAGTATAACTCAGCCGTTGCGACTGGCGTGGACAATTGCGAGTCTGGCAAACCTCTGATTGATTTTACCGTGAGATTGGCCTTCCGCCGCGACTACACCTGGGGTGAGTTCTTCGGCGAGAAGTGGACGAACGTGCTTGACGGCAACGACGAACCCGATTTCACGCAAGTGGACAGCGCCACAAACTTTCAAACGTTCGACCTGCCGGATGGAAATAGTGTACCAACCACTTTTTACCAAACCCAGTTTGATCAGGGTCTGTGGCACATAAGTTTTCCGTCTGGCTACTCTTCCACCTACCAAGAAATCCCCAAGTCCGTCGATCACCCGGTGGCAGGTACGCCCCCTTTCGCACTCTAAAATCTTGGGTGTCTCTCCAGTCTGAAATCCATTGTGATTGTTTCCCCTGGATTGTCGAATTTCACTTCCTCCCTCCCCTACGCCTTCCAACCCACGCGCAGGATTGAGTGATGGCGACAGTGGCCGCTTGTGTGTGAACCCGTACGATGATGGACGGCTGCCTGCCTGCAACGGCACCACCAGTGTGCCCACGCCGATGGCTATCGACCCGCGGACTGGTAACAGCATTGCGTACATGCCCTTCTACGTGGGGCTTGTGGAGGGGGGCGTCACTACAGGCATGGGTGCCGACTGCACCTGTGACATGGCGCAGATGCAGTTGAATGATGGTTCGTGCCCGGGCCTCTGCACCATGACCTGCACAACGGAGGAGCGCAGCTCTGCCTTCCTCGGCGGCTCCACCATATGTGCGCCCTGGGCCTACGCCTTTGGTTTCTTCACTGGCATTATAGGCGACACCATTGACGGTGGCCATCCGGACTATTCCAAGACGTTGAACATCCAACTGACCGAGATCAATATGAATGCTCAGTCCCAGATTGGGAACTTTATCCAGGGCAACGGTAATGTGCAGGTGCAGTACCCAACGGGCACAGACGGTGTTGAACCTTGGCTGGCCTATTTCACCGGCGGCGACCGAATTGGGAAAGACTTGAAAATGCGCAACAACTACGGCGGCCGCTTCCGCCTGGAGGTCTCCGTCAACCTGGAATGCCACTTTAGAAACGCCTGCTGGCAGAGGTCTCCCCGCGCGACGTCGCTCCCTGTGGTGCCCGTCCCCTACACCGCCCGCAACAGCCACTCGCTGTACGACATCAACTTCTCCACCTTCCGCATTGCCGCCTACGACCCTGACATCGGCGACGACGTGTATTTTTTTCACGCCTCCAACCAGAAGTACGGAGTGTTTGTGGGCCACGGCATCCCCGATGGCGACTACCCCAATAATCCCACTCGTGAGGAGTACAATGCCGCGCGGCAGGTGGTCCTCAACAATGAGTGTGGCGGTGTCTGTGCGGGCTGTCCCATGCCCATGACTCTCACCGGCCCTGGAGGTGTCACGAGGGTCATCCAAGACTTTTGTGCGGAGTACACGGAGTGGACTGTCACCAGTCTGGGCGACCACACTGCGGGCCCCCCCGACCGCATGATGGTGGACCCCTACACCGGCGTGATTCATTGGCAGACGGGCCCGTCCCCTTTTTCGAACGACCAGATCAACACGGCTCGAGGAAGGGGAGGCTATGACATCTTGGACACCTCCAGCAGTATGGCCCAGACCCCCTACTACTGGACCATCGCTGACGGCGTCACACCTGCGGGCTCGATTTATGATGGTTACGTGTACGACAGAGCGACGTTCTCATACGTGAAGTACTCGGAGTTCTCACGGTGCGATGGCACCTTAAACTACGAAGGGGCCTGCACTGCCACATCCCTTGAACCTGGCTTCTACAACCTTGTGCTGGACATTCGATCGCAGTCGCTTGATAATTGCTTGAACGCTGGCAGCACAAACTGCATGAGCCTGCAAGAAATCTTGAACGAGGCCGACGACCCTGCCGAGGTGTCGATGAACGATCCCATCGTTGGTATTTACACCCCCGGGCCTGGCAAGAACGTCAGCATGCAAAGCTCGCACCGAGGCTACAACAGTATCCCACTTGATTTCCTCATCTACCTCTACCCCGCGATGTCGATGTGCACGCAAAATTGCAGCAACGGTGTGGGCGACGGTGTGGTGACATACCGCGACTCCACCGGCACTTATGGCCACGACATTGTGCAATTAACTACCCCTGAAGGAGATGTTGACAAATTCCACCACAAACCCGTGGGCGATGTAAATTTTGTGGGAACGGGGCGCTGCACAATCTGCGGTGGATCTGATGCTATCGAGAATCAGCTGGCCAACTTTACCATTTGCTCAGGCTGCGATTTGGTGCCGGACCCTAAGTATTGCGTGCTCAACACTCGCCCCTTCTGGATTAACAGGGACTACACTATAAGCAATGACCCCTACACCCCCGCCCCAACCGGATGGGGTCCTGGTGTAACTGCCCCCACCGGTAATCCCAGCGACGGGGCGATTGCTTGGGGCAGCCTGGCAACGGCGGAGTTTGCGTCATTTAAGGGCACTGTGGTGGAGTTCGACCTTGTGGCAGGTGACGAAGACGAATGTGTCGAGCTGTTCATCTACGACACCGGTCTCTATCTTGGCAGCGAGCTGGACTATTGCAATGAAAGAGTAAATTCGGCGCGCAACGAGGACGCTTGTCTAATCTTGGACACCAACAACGACGGAATCTTGGACCGTGCCGCCGAATTTGAAGGTACTATAAGCCAAACGGTGGATTTGTTCGACATGTACCTCGGACCCCACCTGCCTGCCTACGTCGATGGGTTTAACGACACCACCAAGCCCGCAGTGCTCGGCCAAATTGGCAAGACGGTGCGTCGGTCTTTCCGTTGGCCCGCCGAAGCGACGTGGCCGGATGACATTGATGCGGAGTACGACCCGCGCCCGGCGGACTCCACTGTGTGCTTCTTCGCTTTCGATGGCTACCTGTTCTCCGACTTCCGATGTGTGCGCATCACGCTCAACACGCAGCAGCAGATATATTGGTCGGACAGGCGCCCCGGCCTGGACCCCACCAATTTGTGGAATGTCGTGCAGGACAAGGAGGGGTTCAACACCGGCAACTACACGGACGAGTCGACCGACCCCGACACCATTGTTACTGTGCCGCTCACCTACGCGAACCAGACACGCTTGGTCGTCAATGTAGGCGACATGGTCCAGTTCGATGTGCAAGCGAAGCAGGAGAGCGGGTACAGCCCTCTGGATATCTTTGTCTCCCAGGGCGTGCTGCCTGAGGGTGCCACCTTCGAGAAGCACCCCTCTGTCGACGATGACCCCGTGCGCTACACCTTCCAGTGGCGCCCCAAGAAGGGGCAGGAGTGCGAGTACCGCATCTGCTTCCTGGCGTCCAATATCCGTGGGAGCGAGTACCCCATGGTGGTTGGGTACAGCGACTTGGCAGCCCTTGACGGCCCTCAGACCCCCGCCGCTCTGTCTTCGTACACCCCTTCTGGATCTAGCACCGCCACAGCGCCCTTCATTGATGAGCGTTGCTACACCATCGAGGTCACCGACACTGTCGCCCACCTCACCGGCGGCGCCTACGTCGAGGTCGACAGCGGCGCGGACGCGGTTGTGGCGGCACTCGACTCAGACTGTGGGTATTCCGTCGGGGGCTGGTTCTTCCCGGAGGAGGTGAACAACGACATGGCAATTTTCTCTGTCGGCTATGACAACGGCGATTTCAAGGCCATCCACCAGCTGGGCTGGATCAAGGATACCACGTCCGACGAGATCGCTGTCGGCACCGACTCCGTGGACACCGCCAACAGTGGCACCCTGTACCGTAGCCTGGCGTTTTATGAGAACGGCGCGCGCATCCTGTCCACTGCCCCGGTCGCCTGTGACGGCGGGTGGCATTACTTTTACGCCACCATCGATGCCGGCAACGTGCTGACACTGTATCTGGACGGCGTCGCTTTGGAGCTCCTTGGAAACGACCGCCACGAGTTTAACAACCCGCCTTTGGCCGTGGGCACTGTCAGTGTGTTTGCAAACTCCGTCCCGTCGGGCGCCACCCCGGTTTTCCGTATTGGTGCCGATGGCTTGGGGATCCAGTACGATGGCTGGCTGAACGACATTCGAGTGTACAGCCGGGCTTTGAGCGCGGGAGAGGTTGGTGCTCAGATGTATGCCACCTGCTCCAACGACGACGACGAGCGGAACACTGGCGCCTGTCTGGCGCTCGCAGATGCAGACGAGGCTGCCGCCGCCAAGGTGGGTCTTGAGCTGTGGCTCAATTTCAACGACGCCAATAACGCAAACCCGGACTCGGTTCCAGATGCTGAGGGTTTGACTCACGGCTCCACCCTGCCCGATCCCCTACCCAACGCCGCCTCCTTTTCAGTCTACCTCAGCTGCTCCACCTCCCGCGACACACGCGACAAAATAGACTGGGGTGGCGTCTACGAATACTGTAATGATTACCAGGCGCTTATTGGCTCACGCACCGACTACCAGCCAGACATCTACACGGAAGACTTCCGCACCACCAACTTCCCGCAGTGCCCGGAGCACATGTGCTTCACTCGTGTAGGCCCCGTAAACGGTGCTGGTCTTACCCAGAATTCTGACGAAGACCTCGTCTGCAGCTACCAATGCAGCGACGTCGACAACTCGTTCCATGGATCTGGCTTTAATGTTCCGGACCTGCAAAATCGGACCCTCGCCCAGAACGTTCCGTACGTCAGTTTCCAGGATGCGGGCATCTGGAAGACTGTGGGCTCCCTGGTTGAGATGGACTCCCCATACTCTCCATACAGAGGCGAGATGTCTATGGCGGACGTGAGTTTGGCGGACAAGAGCGGCAGGAGTGGTCGCAACGCGCGCATGGTCATTCCAGACCCTAAACCAGACGGCGCTTTTGCAGCGTTTGAGTACAAAGTGTCGCCTCAGTTCGGCGCCTGTCCAGCCATGCCAGTGCCAAACGTGATGCACGTCGACGGCGGCCAAGAGATTGTGGTGGAAGGCTCTAATTTCGCCGAGTCTGAGTTCCTTGCCTGCCACTTTGGCGGGATGGGCTCCACCAAGGCGCGCGTTGTTTCATATGACAACCGCGGCCGCCTGCGCAAGCCGGTGGCCATCGCCTGTACTGCGCCTGGTGGCTACGGCGCCGCTACTGCTACCCCGCTCGAGGTCTCTAACAACGGTGCTGAGTTTACCGACTTTGCCATCCCCGTGTATTTCACTGAGTCTGGTGTGTACTTTGACGGGACTAAGCTACTCGAGATGGACCCTGTTGGAACGTCTTGGGTGGATGATGGGTTTTCCATCGGCACCTGGTTCAACATGCACGAGCCACCTGCCACTCGGATGAATGGGCTTGGCTTGGCCGCGGTGCAGCTGTTTGCGCTGGAATGGGACGCCGCTACCGACGACGACGACCACCTCATGGTCGGCTACAATGTCAATGGCGTTTCTGGGAACGTGCTGGAAGTACGCGCCAACCAAGATCCAGTCGTGACAGTAGAGGGCGTGCTTGCCATGGCTCAGGGCTCCTCTGGCTGGCACCACGTGATGATATCCCTGGAGCCGGAAGGCGAGATGACTGTGTTCCTTGACGGCGAGCAGGTGGGCGTCGAGAACGTGACGATGCCAGGGGGCGACGCAAAGATCTGGGTTGGTGGCCGCGTGCTGGACAATCCCACTCAGACTGGGACGAGGATGCACCAGTACTCCGAGTACGTCGGCTACATGGACAAGCTGGCCATGTTCAATCGTCCTGTCTCTCTGTGCGAAGTGCGACAGTTCATGTGGGGCAACGCGACTCGCGGGTATGAGTGCCCTGGTGGCTCCACCGCCTCGGCCGACAAGCTGCCCTACTCTCCCTTGCCCTCCGGGCTGCTCGCTCATTTCGGGTTTGACGGCCGCTATTACGAACACGGCTCCAAGCTGACCGCCCCCGGTGGGTTTGATCTCTACAACTGGGACATGAACGCCTCACGCTACGTCTCTGTCCCCTCTGAGCTAGAAGGGTGGGTGGAGCCGTTGCGAGACGGCGTGCTAATCGAGGGTGAACAGACCAGCGGCTTCCTCGATGGTGCAACGCTGAAGTACGGCTCTGTCCTGGAGGTTGCGTTCAACGCCACTAGCGCCCCCAGTCTACAGTTTGTCACCGCCCCCTACCTGCCACCCTCGTTCAACCTTCGCCGCCGCAAGCTTTGTGGTAACGTTCGCATCGCAGTCGGCTCGCGTTACGAGGCCTTTCAACTAAGCGGGCGAACCCTCTCCGAGGTAGGCAACTTTATGTATGTGGATGTCAATATGATGGACACAGATGCGACTGGCTACGATAGCGGCGTGGCCACGCTGGCTGAGCCCATGCCACAGCCTAACCGCTGCGAGGAGCACCACGACTTCCTGTCTGAGAGTGTGGTCCCGGTTGAGGGGCTCTTCCTGCCCGATTTTAATGATGACACTCTCGAGTCCTGCGTCGAGCAGGGAGTGACGGTGTACGGCTTTGGCTTTGCCAAGTCTCCCTGGCTTCAGTGCATGCAGGGCGATGGCGAGGACGGCATGTCTGCGACATCCGCCCACTACATCAGTGCTGGCGAGGTGCGCTGCACGGCGTCCCCCACGGAACTGCCCTACAAGTACAAGTTTGCAGTGACGAACAACTACTTGGCCGCCTCGGAGGTGAACACCACCGCATGTGACGACTCGCCGAAAACCGTGCCCGTGGAGACACCGGAGATGCTGCAGACAAAGGACGCCTCGCTGTACTTTGATGGTGAGAACACCTACGTTTATGCTCCCGCTGTGTCAGCCGGTTTTACCGAGACTGGCGTCACCTTTGGCGCTTGGTTTTACCCGACTCGCGCAACAACGCCCAGCAACAATCAGCAGGAGCCCATCGTGGCCTTCGGCACCGACTGTGGCGCAGTGGTGCGCCTATTCAACAGCGATTCCGCGCCGCAAGTCGCTGTCGTCGTGGGCGCCACTTACTCCAACGGCCAAGTGTGTCTCACCAGCGACCTGCCTTACTACTCGCAGCACAACATTCCCGCGCACCCCGAACTGGATCTCCCAACCAAATGGGATGACACTTTCGGGATGCTGGATACTGCAAACGCCTCCCTCTGCCTGCCTGCCGACACAGGCATGTGGCACTACGTGGAGGTGGCGGTGTTGCCCAAGGAGATTCTGGTGGACATCCCCTCCGACGAGCCCAAGGTGTCGTACATCGCCACCCTGAATGTGGACGGTGTAAAGATTGGCGACGACTCGGACGGCAACGGGGATGCTTCCCTGCGTGTGCCTTCCCTCCCCGTGGATGGCGGCTCCTTCATGATGGGCGGTGTGCATTGCCCCAGCATTGAAACGACTGCCTCGACCATCAACCGCAACGAATGGGAAGGGCTGGGCAGCATGGCAGACCACCACTCGCGCTACTTTCAGGGCATGATCGATGAGGTGCGTGTCTATTCCGGCGTCCACACCGACATCGACTGGCTCTCCAAGGCAGCCCCTGTGTCCGACTTGAAGGCCTACTACACCTTTGCCGTCTCCGAGGGTGACAACCAGCGCCGCCAGACACCGTACTGCGACGAGTTTGAGGAGGACAATCGGCCTTCGGACTGCATCACCCCGGGGCCGTACTTTGCCCGTGCGGTTGAGAACTACTGGGTGCAACAGTCAAGTGACCAGCGTTACAGCGATGAGAATCTGGCTACTTACCCTCGACCCACTGGCTACTGGCCAGTTGCCCGCGGCTCGCCGGTGCGTCCCGTTGTGTATCCCGACCTTATCACTCACACAGCCGCCGATAGGCTCGAGACCTGCTCCACGTCGACGGTCTCCGACGCGACCTATGCAGGCACCAATTTTGCTCACCAGAACTTGGAGAGTGACTCGGCCTCGTTCCCGCTCAACTACGCAGTCGCCACGAAGCACCCCTATCGACAGGGCGCTCCCTCCCGCTTCCACCATTTTGTGCCCAAGCAGCCAAAGGTGAAGAACTACAGGGCTGGCCCGAACCCCAACCTTGATGCTTCCGACGCCACCATCTACAAGGGCGTCACCGCCTGCGAGTACCCCGACTATCGCTACATGGAGGTACCCTGGTTTGCGGCCACCCTGGAGGGTGTCTCATCGGACGAGTCTGCCCTCGACGGCGGCGCCTCTGTGGACGTGACTGGCTACAACATCGCGCCCTCCAAGTGGCTCGCCTGCAAGTTCCGCGGCCTCAAATATGAGAACCACACCTTCATGCTGGATGAGGAGTTCGCCAGGTACCAGTATGTGGTCGCGCCCGGTGGCTTCAATGCGACTGCGCCTGATTCTGTCACTTGCCATCTGCCTGGCACCGATACGCCGGGGTCTGACTGGCTCAAGGTGCCCAGTGTAGTCGGCCTACAGCTGGTTAACCCCAAGGCGGTGGATGCTGAGATGATGATGTTCAAGGAGATGGCGCTGGCTGCGGGCGGCGCCACTGTAGGCAGCAGCGAAGTCGTGTATGGTGTGGACAACGAGCACGGGGAACTGAAGCTTGCTTGCTCCGATGGCATGCGCTTCGACGAGGTTCTATTCGCATCCTATGGCCGCCCCACACACCGCTGTAACAGGCAGAGGGTGCGGGAGTGCAACGGTACCATTACCCATGTCGATTGCGACTGGGGCAAGTGGAGGCCGGCCGGCAGTTGCGACTCTGATGCCGGCAAGCCTGCTGGCTTCACTGCCTCTATCGTCCGTAACTACTGCGCTGGAAAGTCCGAGTGCGCCATCCCCACAAAGGATGAGGTTTTCGGCGATCCCTGCTCGGGCAGGGGCAAGTGGCTGGCCGTGGCCATGACATGCACAGACCGCTGGGTTTCCAAGGACTACGCCATGCTATCCGTCACCGACGCTGCCACTTTGGGTAGTCTGCTGAATCCTATTTCCGGCGAGAGGGGTGAGTACACGTTCTCTGCTTGGGTGAACCCTGGCAACAAGCTGGGCCGCCAGGCAGTCGCCTCCTTTGGCTGCACGGACTGCGCCAAGATGAACCGCGGCCTGCTGCAGTGGGTAGGCCTTGGCGAGAATGTGGGCCAGTTCCATTACTACGATGACTACATCAATGACGTGGAAATGAAGCGTGAGGATGGCTCCGACATCCTACTGGCAGCAAACCAGTGGTACCTCGTCACTTGGAGCATTCAGCCCAACAACGATGGTGCGCTCTACTTGAATGGTGCCAGGGTGGCCTCTTTCTCCACCGCTGCCCGCCCATTGGGCGGCCCCGGCGTCACACAGACGCCCACTTTCACGCTCGCTATGGACTTAAACGACCACCTCATGCCAACCGAGTACTTCCAGGGCCTCATTGACGAGGTGCGTATTTTCAACCGCTCCCTCACCGACGCCGAGGTCTTCTCCACCCTGTACTGGACCCCAGACATGGGGTCTCCTCTGGAGCCTTTCCTGGCGGCTTACTGGAAGTTCAACAACCTGGCAGAGCCGTCTCTGTCTCTGGCAACAGATGAGACCCCGAACGGCCTCCACTTGATGCTCCCAAGCAGTAGCGTGGATGTGTGGGATGCAGGCATGCTCGCTTTCACCGCGCCTGCGGGTGGAGAGACGCCGGTTAAGCACGTCGCATATGTCTACCACGGTGGAGCCTGGTTCCCTGCCACAAACGTGCAGCTCGATGCCGGCCGAACTCCTGCGCCGCTTGGCTCTGAGCTGCAGCAGATGAGGCTGCATGGTGTTAACTTCGTCCGCGGCATGTCCCGCGTGTACTACAACGGATCTGATGTATCCACGGATGTTGTGGAGGTCACTGACACCGAAATCCACATGTTTGTGCCTGCCGCCTCGTGCGAGGCCGGAGAAAAGGAAATTTACGCAACCAACGTAGCGGACAACCCTCCACTCTCCGTCCCCGAGGAGAAGCTTATGCAAGAGGCGACTGTGCTCGACATTCAGGCCGGCTTGACCTGCTACTTCCCTTTCCTGGGCTCCCCCATGGACTGGTCTGGCCAGGGGAACGACGCAGAGGTTGTGGACGGTGCCACGCTGACCACGGACCGCAATGGCCGCTCTGAGGCTGCATACGCTTTTGACGGCAACGACGCCATCTCAATTCCCGGCTGTGCACCAGCAGCGCTGTCCGGCAAAACGATCCGCACCGTGGCCATGTGGGTTCGATACGCTGATGTTGCATTCCCTGAGGAGTGTAGCCAGTACCCCACCTTTGAGGCGGAGATCGGCTTCAGTGGCTGCTCGATGGAGGCGCACGCCATTCAGACCAATGTTTGGAAACTAATTGCCGGTGTGGAAGCCGAGAATGGCACTGTGACAGTGTACGTGAATGGTGTGGCGCTCGATCAGTCGGGAGGTACGGTACCCGAGTACCTGGACCTGCTGGCAGGTGTGATGCTCGAGACCACTATCGGCGGGGATAATTTTGTGGGCGCTGTGGACGAAGTGTGGGTGTATGACCGCCCCCTCTGTGCGGCCGAGCTGCTGAAACTGTACGCGGTGGAGAGTTATGCGCTTGAGATGGATGGCAGTGCGGGTGGAGTTGCAGCGCCCGTTATGGCTGCCGCTGCTCTTGGCTCCCCTGGCGTATACGTCACGCTCCTCACCCCCGTCTCTGGAAACAGTGAGCCCACCCGCCTGGTTGTTGACTTGGATGACTATGTGACAAATGCCATTATCCACCAGGATGGAGCCAGTGGCGCACTGGACCAGGACTCCGTTGTCACTGTTCCTACTGTGACCGCCACCACCGGTTACTCTTTGCTCGTGGAAGGCTCCATCTATGCCCCTCACTCTGACAGCTACACTCTCAGCGTAACCGTCAATGACGAGGTCCTTTGCACACTCAAGGACGACGCCGGAGCAACGCTGATGAGCATCAATAGTGGACAGCCCGGCAAGCTGCGTACCCACGAGCGCAGGGCCCGCCTCACCGCTGGGTCCTGGTATGCGTTCCACTGCGCTTACACCAAGCTCCCCTCCACTCCCGTAAGTAATGGCCACTTCGCCCTTGGGCTCCGTTCCGCGGACGGTACTGTCGGCCCGGCCTTCACTGGACCCCATATCCGTACAGGCGGTCCCTCGGAGATCGTGGCTGCTGCGTGGGTGCACCCCTATGCGGTGGACGGCCGTTACGGGATCCTCAGCCTGATGGGCACCGATGCCACCTCGGACGACCACATTGCACGCTTTGGCCTCTCCATTGTGGACGGCGCTCTGAGCGTGGCGATGTACACCGGCGAGGCCGGCGCGACCTGCGACGCCACTTACTACCGCGAGTACCGCTCTTGGAAGACACCCATTGCGGCGGGAGTGTGGCAGCATGTCGTTGTCGCGTACGATGGCGAGCATCTCTCTTTCTTCCTGGATGGTTCGCTGACGGAGCAGATGGATTACGCTTCATGGGGCTTCATCCATATGGGTCCCCAGGCTCAGTTTATGCTTGGTACAGATTCTGCTGCGATGCCCTTTAGGGGGCAGGTATTCAGCGCGGCGCTGTGGAATAAGGTACCTGGTGATATTGCCGCTGCAGCCGCGGCGTGGTGGCAGTGCCCTGTTGCGCAGGCCTCCTCCCCCAATCTCATTCTCAACTTGTTGCTGGATGAGGGGGTGGGCGGTGTCGCCAAGGACTTCTCGACCTCAACCAGTAATGCAGACATCCGCCTCTTCGGCGACGCCGCGCTAACGCCCGCCGCGGCCTGGGTGGATGCCACCTGCGGCACTCACGGCACCCACTCTGGCGCCGTGACCTACGCTGGCCAGGCGTTGAATGAGGGTCTTGCCGGGCAGTGCATGGTGTTCTCCATCCAGGCCAACGACAAGTGCGGTCGCAGGCGACAGGGCGGCGGTGATGGTTTTACGGTCGAGGTTGTGGGCCCTCTCCACTTGCACTCGGAGATCTTTGAGCTCACGATTGGCAATGGTTTGGAGGACATGGACGACGGCACATACCTCGCCCATTTCACTCGCGAAATAAGCGGCTACTACCTCATTTACGTCAAGTTGGATGGCGTGATCGTGCCTGCTCCCGACGGGCAGGACGCCACTAAAACGTACGTGCATCCCTTCGTCACCGACACCACCACCACCTACATGTACGACGAGGAGGACATGCTGGGGCTGGACGAGCTGGAAGAGAGCTGCGCCGGCATCCCTGTCGCCTTTGTTATCCAAACCGTGGACGTATATCGCAACCTGCGCACCAGGAGTTGCGACACCGATTCGTTCGACGTTGCCTTCACTGGACCCTACGACATGACTGGCGCGGTGCAGGACAACGGCGATGGCATGTTTACCGTTGCGTATAACGCTGAGGTGGCAGGGCCCTGGCAGATGCGCGTCACCGGACATGTGGCCACAACTGCAGGCGTGGAGGCAAGGCCCGTGTATCATTACGGCAGCCGGACCTGCACGGGCTGGGGGCAGTCGGAGCTGGAATATTGCACCCTCTTTGAAGCCCCCCCGCCCGAGAGTGGCGACGACTGGCCCATCTGCTTGCAGGTGCATGAGTGTGGCTCCCTACGCACCTCCGCTGCTTCCGTGTACGCCTCCTTCCCCGACAGTGACGATCTTGACCTCGAGGGACCCTTCACCATGGCGGCTTGGGTGAAGCCAGCCCCAGAAGCCGGCCAGGCCTCTCGGCAGTACATTCTGTCAAAGCAGTCAGAGTACTCTGGGAAGGGCTATTGGCTCGCGTTGCTGCCAGGGGCTGCGGGTGGCTCGTACACACTTGAGCTCGGCGTGTATGTGGGCAGTGAGAACTACCGCATTGTGAAGGAGATGGCCTCCATTCCGGAGCTGGAGTGGAGCCGCGTGGGTGCTGTATACGACGGTACCAAGGCTTGGCTCTTTGTTAATGGTTCGATGCTGACCTCTGCGGCATGGGACGATGAAGCAGCGTTGTTTCAGCGTCGCAACGCGCAGCCTCTGCGCGTGGGCAAGGCATTCTCTGGTCACATCGATGATGTGATGCTGTGGAACATTGCCGAGCCCGCAGCGCTGTCAGCACGTGCCGCTGGCCGGTGCCCCGTGCGGATGGCTGACACCTCCGACTCGCTGGTTGCGTACTACCGCTTCAACGAGGGCGCTGTGCGCGGTGAAGACGGGCAGTTGTCGCCCCAGTACAATGCCTGGGCGACCAAGGACTCATCTGGCAAAGGCAACGACGGCTTTGTTGGTCTCTTTTCTGACGAGACTGGGCAGAACAAGGAGATGACCATTAGGTGCCCGGCCGGTTATGTGATCGGCGAGATCCTGTTTGCCAACTACGGATCCTCGAAGGGTGGCTATGGCACATACGAGGTGGACGAGTGCGGGGCGGACAACTCGATGTCCTACATTGAGGACCGCTGCCTTGGGCTCAACAGCTGCAAAGTGCTGGCTGCGTACACCGTGTTTGGAAACCCCTGCAAGCATGCCTCGAAGAGCCTTGCTGTCAACGCCATCTGCATGCTGGCCTCCCCGGATCCTTCACGCGCATCATGGGCCATTGGCGATCCTGCCCCTACCCACGTGGGTGTCCCTGCACCCCCCGCCATCGAGTGCCCCTACGCCGACCTGGATGCCCTGCCGGCCGCTTTCCGTGCGGCCCTCCCAGCGAACGCCTCTTGCAGCACCTGGAACATTTCCTCTGCCACCGCCGGCTCCCCCGAGTACTTCCTCCTCAAGCTCCACGACGAGTGCGGCTATGTGAACCGCTACCCGCAGAAGGTCGACCAGTGGGTGAGGCTGGTGAACTCCACCATCCCTGCGCTCGGCGGTGCTGACCTCCACGAGCCAGTCTTCGCCAGCTCCACCTCTGGCATGCTCACGTACCCAGACGCCTGGATGCCACCCAACGTGGAGATGTGTGCCATAGCGGCTAATGCTTCCGCGGAGGCCCTCCCAGTTGATTTCATATGGGGCGGAGACACTGAGGGATTCCCCATGTACTGCCGTCGTCACGCTGACAAGTATTTGGGCTTCTTCACTCCCACCGATGCTCACGCGTCTTCCACGCTGCACCTCAACCTGGGCGTGGTGGACGGCGCCACGTTCACGAGCTTGCAGGTGGATGTGGCCCCCGCTCCCATCGATGCTGTAAACTCCACTACCTGCGCCCCCGGCGAGGTGGCGCCCGATTGCGACTCAATGACCTGCGCCAATATCATGGCGGAGGCGGGCGTCGAGGCCATGTTTGAGTTTGTGGCAAAGGATATGTATGGCAACCGCCTTCGCGGCCATGCCGATCTGTCAGCTATCTCTGTCGTCGTTGTGGACGGACAGTCGGCCATCCACACGGTGGTGCCTGGCTCGACCGGTGGTGTGTACGAGGTGTACGTCACCTTCCCCCATGCCGGCAACTTCACCGTGACGATGAGCGTGGGCAATATGATGGGCTGCTCATTCACCGCCGGAGTGTCTCCTGCTGTTCTGCACACCGGTGTCGTCTATGGCGACGCCCCTGCCGCCCGCTTTGAACACTCGATGGTCTCCAATGGCCCCGACCTTTTCATCTTTGGCGGTGCCGACAAGTCCAAGATGTACCTCGCGGAGACCTGGAAGCTCGCCACCGGCTACACCACCTTTGCGCAGGGCTTTCACTACAAGCGCTCTGTCGCAGTGGAGGGGCTGGGCTCATCCGGCGCGCTGCTGCCCGTATCCGTCCCCACCGGCGCCTGGATGGCCGCCGGGAAGTTGCAGGCGGACTGCGCCGATGTGCTGTTTGTGAGCGCGATGGGCGAGCGCATGGACTATTGGGTGGAACCGCGCGGCGCGCCAAACGGCTGCGGCGCGGAGGCCACCACCTTCTGGGTGGAGGTACCCATGGGCGCCGTGATGTTTTCACTCTACTACGGCAACAAGGGCTTTGCCTCCTACTCCTCCCCTGATGTGTTTGCGAAGGACGGCTCTGGCATGTTTGAGGACTTTGAGTTTGACGGCAGCCCCTTTGCCAACGGTTGGGAGCTGGAAGGGCTGGAGCATGACACCTGCACTCCACTGGAGCCCGGCAAGATGGGCGACCCCGCGTCCTTTATGATCGTCGAGGACATCGCGCTCTCTGGGTCGCGCTCCCTCTCTGTGGACGCCTATTCAAAGGTGGGCGGCTCCATCAAGCGCGTCGCCGCAGCGGCGGCCACCCCTCTAGGCAAAAACTTCATGCTCAAGGGCTTTTTCTTCGACACCGGCTGCCACGGCTACCACTACCTCTCCCCCGACTACGACGCCTGCATGCCCGTCCCCAACGGGAAGAGCATGCTGCCGCTGAAGAACGCCATCGGCGTGTACACCGACTCGAAGAGCGACCAGTACTGCCACACCTACCCCTGGATCAAGTCTGGATCGGAGCGCTTCATCGGGTGGCACTCGTTTTCCTTTATTGGCTCCGACGCCGAGCTCAAGCTGTACGTGGACGACACCCACGTCGCGTCCGACATCCCCACCGACTTTTCTTCCATGTTCATTGCCGGCGGCGCGTTTGTGGACGACGTTACCAGCGGGTCCAAGGCCTACTGGGACGCCCTGCTCGTCACCCGCTACACCGAGGGCGCGATGGCAGAGATGTCGGCGGATGAGGAGGCGGTGTGGTTTGACGAGGCGCACAGCTGGTCGCAAGTCGGGCTCACCGACCCGCCGCCCGCTCGCCAGGCGCACACCGCGGTTGCCCACGAGGGCGCGATGTACATCTTTGGCGGCGAGCGCTCCGCGTATTACTACTCTGATATTTGGAAGTACGACTTTGCGGATGACACGTGGACCTTTGTGGCGCCGCGCAACAGCAGCGCGGCGATCGGTCGCCACGACCACTCGGCTGTCGTCTACAACGGAGTGATGTACGTCTACGGCGGCCGCTCATCTGCCGCGAAGGGCGACCTGTGGGCGTATGACATCTCGGAGGGCACCTGGACCCTGATGCCCGCCTCCCCCGGCATGGCTCCCCGCTTCGGCCACGGAGCAGCCGTGGTGGGCGGCGCGATGTATGTCTACGGTGGGTACATCGCCCGCGAGAACGGCATGGGTGGCCTGACGGACGAGGTGTGGTCTTTCCACTTTATGAGCAGGAGCTGGACCAAGGTGGGCCCCCGCATGGACAACTTCATGGAGGGCGCAGATAAGGCGTGGATCGCCGACCCCGCGGACGCGATGCAGTTCCCACAGGAGCTGCCCCCCAGCCGCTTGAGTACCATCATGCTGGGCCGCTCTGACCGCGCTGGATTTTATGTCTTGGGAGGCGCGGGCGGCTCCGACATGATGAGCGTCCTTGGCGATGTGGCCGGCTTCCATGCCGATGCCAAGATGTGGTCCTTCCCCAACGACGGCTTCCGCTCGCTGCAGCACCTCTCCCGCTACGACGCTGCGGGTGCCCTAGTGGACGATATGTGGGCCTGTGTGCATGGCGGCATGGGCGCTGGCGAGTTCCTGGACTCGATCACCTGTGTCTTTGTGGGTGACTTTGGCCTAGGGCCCCAATAGTTGGCCCAATCAAGATCCAAGCTATATTCGAACATCACTTTCATGTTATGGCTGGTGCACCGCCCGCTGCTCGTCACCCGTACAGCGTACCCTTGCTCACCTTCTGAGCGTTGGTACAGCATGCCCTCTGGTAGTGGCTTGAGCGCAGGCCTGAGCTGCCCTGCAGTCCTATTTCATCAACCATCCTAGCTAATCATTCCAGGAGTGGCCGTTACCCAGCTACCTATGTTTCAGCTGTAGCATTTTGTAAAAAGAATTGCTGATGGCCGCCCCAAAATTCCTGCCAATCATCTCGCATCGTCACCATCCACATCTTTGCTGGTTTGCCTTCTTGCAGAGTTCGAAGCATTGCCTGACTGTGTCACTCGTGCAACGATCAAATTATTTGAAATGAAACAAGCAACCGTTTTACTTCAGTGGGAAAACATGTAAATCTCCATCTGGGTGGACGGGGGTGTGCTTCTGCGTATTACTTGCGTTCTTCCACCAATTCGTTCGAACAGCTGCAGAACAGTTACGGTGTGGTGTGGTAGATGCTATGGTTTTAACCACCCAACATGGTAAGCACATGATCTACGCGCCATCAGAACGTGCCCTTGAGTTTCATCAGGCGCGTCAAAAGGGATAAAACACAGGAGGGAACAGGGTCCGTAGTTATTGCAGCCGCCGTGATTTATGGTATTAGGCTGATCGCACCACCCGGGTCGATGCCGCATTCGAAACCTCGAGCTTGACATCGTTGTCGCCTCGACAAGATCAACGTATAATATTATGCTCGATTTCCGCAACGACTTGCAGTCATCCTCCACAGAAGTCCGCGAACCAGTTCTTGTATACCTGCGCATATACAAAACATAATTATGAAGCAACATTTCTTTCAACTTTCTATGCGCAATTCTTAATGCATGTGCGATGAGGAAAGATTGTGCCGACACATAAATGAGGGGGCGAATTAGACGACCACCGCACGCGTGCTACATTTCACGTCGTTTCAAACAGCACTGACCATACCGGCTACATGAAAGCAGCAACGGGCTCAAAGCGCCGCATGATAATGCGAAGGTCGTGAAAGTCCTATACAACGACGGAGGGGGGCGTAATTCGGTAGGCCGCTGTGGAAAAATAAACACACAAAATCGAGTATGCATACTCTTCCCGTGAAGTCTGTTACTAGCGACACGCATTTGATTACCCGCCACACACTATCGTGATGGCCATGCAACTCAATTGGGGGGTAGAATTACGAGGTGCGAGCAACACACCACGGCGCGATGTTGAACATGGAAACCTCTAATAACGTAACGCCCCAATTATTGTGGGCACACACATTGGATTTGCATTCCATAATCGCGTGCCGAAATTCGTGCATGTGCAAGTTATGCACGCACGCCTGTATGCGTAGCTCCGTACATGTAGTGTCGCGACAAGTAGGGAGAGTACTCGACAATGGGTTCTCAACATGCATGCACAATTGCACTAGTATCCGCCGAGTGTGTTGCGCCCGGCCGTCTACAGAGCGGCGACAACGATAATAATGGCATGTCTTGTGCACTTGGTTTTTAGCAACGTGCCCGGAAGGACAACCAAGCACCACGGGCTAGGGAACTCGTCTTGGGCTTGACGGGCGGTTGACTTGCAGTGTAACCAACCTAACACGCGGATCGCTGGCCTTTGAAGCTTGCGCATCGCCGGGCGTAATAAATGACGGGGAACTTCCAAAGTACCCTAGCATGGACTTTTTATTTGGCTTACGGCAAATGGCACGGCGCCATTTCATCATGGGGCATGAAATGGGCACCTCCATGAATAGATGAACTAAAGAGCGCTGATTGTCGAGCATATCGGACAAGCAGTTGAGAGGGTACCACCTTTCGAGGGGTTGATAGCCCCGTGCATATGTGGTAGATTGTGAAACCCTAAAATCAAAATACTTTTTTTGGCTTTACGAGGGCATGGATGACGTCGGACGGCGCATTTGACGCGAGAACTTGTCTTACTATAATTGAAGTTGAAAGCTTATATTTACTTGGGGAAATGGCTTCCAATTAAAATTTAGTTTGCTACTTCACTCATCGGATACCGTACAACATAGTTCGGGGTTTTTAAGCCTCCCAAGTCGTAGTTTTCCGGTCCCAATCCCACCCATGCCAAGCATCTTCACGGCACCTGCCATCACACCCACGTGCTCCCATGTTTGCGGATAACATGCAGGGATAATAAAAACCGCATGATGTGTCGCTAGATTCGGGAGCATTCACCAGCCTAAGTGAGAAAATCCTAATTCCGGGACGCCCGAATCATGATCGGGGCTGGGCCGCAAACCCAAATACGTCGGATCGTAGCCGGGACGGGCCCCACTACTTTTGCCCGGCTTCCCCCTCAGCTTCAACATCAACACGAGTTCCGGTCTGCCTTTTCAACGAGATAACGTACACTTAATCCCTAGAAGCCCTACATGATAAACACCCGCCCTACGCGCGAAAAGCCATATTTCACTAGTAACACACTTCATGGGAAGAGTGTAGACTTATTACCGACGGTATCCTCACAACCCGTGAGGTAGCTGCGTGGTTCCGCCGTATGTTTTAGTACCCATAATATCTAGCGATAGCTCATAATAATATATAAGAGCTCCAAATTGATTTTAAAAGTACCGTCACTGGACGCGTGTCGTTATTTCGCGCCAACAAGCGTCCACTGGTGATTTCGATTAGTTTTTTAATTTGCCAACTGTTTTACTTTCCTCAATGTTCCGGCAAAGCTGAGAATACGGCTCACCTTAAGAAACGACAATATGCGCTTATTTGGCGATGTATATTCTCTACAGCCAGAACCGACTAATTTTAGTCGTTTGTGGCACAAACGACTAAAATTAGTCGGTTGTGCTTTTGGGCTTTTTCCATAGGCAGGAAACTTATTCAATTTCTTACCACCGAATAGCCACAGGTACCTAAGACAAAACGTAGTTCGGGAAAATTTACTATTCTTGGATTGGTGGACTTGCGACACTGGGGGAGCGTGCTGTTTGCAGGCAACATGGGCGCTGTGCCACTCTGATTGTGTACACCGTTCATCTCCCGATTCTAACATGAAGAAGTTCCCGGAACGGCTTCACTACTTCGTCGGAGCTCGACTTTCTACCCCAAGGCACCCACTTTGATGTAGAGGGGACTCCTAGGTACTCTAGGCGAAAGTATGAGGGCAAGTGGAGTACAGCACGGGTGATGGTGTGTTCCGCGCGGAGTCGGTTGGGGATTCGCGGTACGTCACTTCCCGGTCGCCGGTGATACTGGCTGACTTTCACCTCAGGACCTGCGCCATAAGGCTAGCTCACGTCCCCAAAACAAGCACGATCACACCCTAGGGAGTACTGACCTTGGTTCCGAAGTCATTGGCGGCTAGTTGGCTGGGCGCGAGTTGGACTGTCCAGTTTTCAGCGAGGACGTGGGCGCGAAAAACTCGCTCGAAAATTACCGGCGTCGGGACCCGCCTCACATTGCGCGGAGAGCAGCAACTCTAGCGGCCCCAATTTCCTTCTTTGAAAGCTTGAGCATCTTACATGAAATCATTGAAGGAGCTGGGGGAGTTTGGAGAAGCGTGGTGAATGGAGTCGCAGCAAAAGGTGTTGCAGGAAAAATGCTGCCGGATGACGGAATGGCTTAAGCGGCACCCGTCGACGATGCGACCGTGCCGACGAGGTGAGGCCAGCAAGACCTATCAGAAACTCACATGTCCGTCCTAAAGCTCTCACTAGCGTCGGTGAACACTTTTTAACGAGTCGTTTCATTTTCGCAGGTTGCTGAAACCCGACAGCGTACACATGCTGCGTGGTTTTTCCGCAGTACAAACGCTCTCACCACCGGGAGCAACGTCGCATACCGCCGGCCATACTTAAGTTTTCCGCGCGCTGAAATACCACACACACGCTTTAGCAAAGCTGCAGCAGCCGAAATCACTGAGAAATCCATTGATGTTGGGGGCACTGATACTGAGGACGAGTTTGCTGAGTTTTCCCGTCGGCGGGTTTGGGATGCGAGTAGCGCGTCGCTGTTTGGCATGCGATGCAATTGCAAAGGGTGGAGTCTAAAACGCGCAAAAAGGTGAGTTGTGTAGAACCATGGATAAGGGTTCGATAGAGGAAGCAGGATAGTTACAAGGGATAGTCGAGCAGGCCCCACAAGGGGGCCAGCTGTGGGGAGAAACGGAGTGAACAGAGAAGGGTGGCGACCGGCAAGGCAACGGATGGCCCGGCCGGCCGGCACCGGCGGCACGCACAGGACCGCCGGCAGTGCAACACAAAGTACTAGGTCAAGACAATAGCTACAGTGTACATAAGTACAGTACATAAGGAGGCGGTTGCTAACACTCCCCCTCAATGTAGCCAAGGTCTTGCCATACAACCTCGAGCTTGCCATAAGATTTCCCGTCGTGACAGAAAGAGAGGTTGTCACGGTGGGAGAAGCCTTGCGCTAGGCCGAGGTCCGCGTAGGTGGTGCGACATGCGCTTACAGAAACCCGCTGTTATCGGTAGTTGGCCAACAAAAGCGGTGTCTGACACACTGCGTTAAGTACTGGAATGACATGTAGCGAGGGAATAAACTGTCCACAGGCGAATTGGTCGGCGCATCACAGTGGCGACCGGCGGGGAAAGAGCATAGCGACACAGGATAGTCTTCACCGTGTAGCCACTCGAGAGCAGTAGCCGGGCGCTGCTCGTGTAGAATCCCCCCTTCGGCGTGGGCAGGGTTAGACCGGCGCTGAGGTCAAATGAGCGTTGCCTCGAAAATAACCGGAAAGTGTACTGATTTAAAGTACTGCGCTTGCCAAAAGGCGATGAAATTACCGGTGGCCGGCGCGGGGTAGAGCTGGTGTAAAGAAATTTAAGTGACCACCAGCCTGTGAAAGGTCTGGGGGCGAGAGAGAAAGGTGCCACAATGACGACCTGCCTATGGACGGGCTGGCGTCGAGAGAAAGTGACCACAACCCGTTTGACGGGCTGTGAGGAGAGAGAGTGAAGTGCCACAATGACTGTCGGCCTATGGACGGGCCAATGTCGAGAGAAAGTGACTGCCGGTGTGCCTAGAAGATACCGGATGTTCCCCCAAGGAAAAAAATATCCCAAGTAACCAAGTGGAGGAGCCCATAACCTGTAGAACCATGGATAAGGGTTCGATAGAGGAAGCAGGATAGTTACAAGGGATAGTCGAGCAGGCCCCACAAGGGGGCCAGCTGTGGGGAGAAACGGAGTGAACAGAGAAGGGTGGCGACCGGCAAGGCAACGGATGGCCCGGCCGGCCGGCACCGGCGGCACGCACAGGACCGCCGGCAGTGCAACACAAAGTACTAGGTCAAGACAATAGCTACAGTGTACATAAGCACAGTACATAAGGAGGCGGTTGCTAACAAGTTGACTTTGCATTGCATCGCTCATTAAGAGGGTTTTAAGGTGTTGTGATGCTGCACCTGCGTGTTATGGCGGGAAGGGCAGCAGAATGTGCCAAAAACTAGAGGTAGTTTTATATCGCGCGCATGAGAAATGTAAGTCATGTTGGTAACCAACTATATTTGAAGTGTAGCTGAAAACAGTGAGAGACGTCTGTCAATGGGCATGCATAAGCAGCGGGTGCATCATGAACCTTCAATAGTCATGTCGCAGCTGCAACGTGACTCTCATGTGCATTCGCATGGTTCATGCTGGACACATCATTTATGGTATTGCATATGGTTGGGTTCCAACCAAATGGTTGGCAATGTGTTGCAGCGTTTCACATGCACAAATTTCACTGCGATGAGGTCGAATAGCTCATTTCAGATCTAATGTGGTAGCTAGAGGTGCCCTCATGAGTTTGCCAGCAATTGGAGAGCAATAGAACGGACTGCGAGGCGATGCACTGTAAAAATCACAAATTAATAGTCTGAAATGTTGTTTGAAATTCCCTGTTTAGCACAATCGACTAATTTTAGTCGGTTGTGCTTTCTCGTCATTAAACATACAACATCTACTCAAAAAGTCCCAATGTGCTCAAGATGCACACTCAACCCACTGTTGAGATCGGAGAAACACGCCATTGCATCAGATCATTGTGTATATGGTGATAGTTATTGTTGGAAGTAGAGCAAATAGGAATTTCAGATTTTGCCTTTGCGGGCGGTCATTTTTCTGTCACGTGGGTTTTATTCAGGTCAATAAAAGTTCATTGTTATGTGCTTCTTTGGGCATGAAATTCGTGCCACAGATAGTTTGGAGTGTTGGGAGCAACATGTTGGTAGCATTTTCAATTTTTCAAAATCTAGAGCAAGTAATAGCGTTAACTACACAAGGTGCACAACCGACTAAAATTAGTCGGTTGTGTCCGGCTGTAGAGAATATTCATCCGTGCCTTATTTCCAATGTTAGCATGTGCCAATGCTTGACATGTGCTACGCGTGCGCGAGGACGGTGGCATGTATAGCCCTTTGCTCCAAACATTCCAAACACCATTGTCAACGTAGTGATGAGTCCCAAAAGGCCAAATGAACCTCGCCCCTCGCCCACACCGATTGCCCTCAATCATTTGTAGAGTGCGACATTTTTACTCGCAATTTAAATCGGTACCCGTGACATGAATTTACGTGCTTCATGCATACACCCGCAAACCATACCTCGTCCATTCAGCACGGCATCCACCCCTTCAAACCTCCTCCCACGAGTAGTCCAAAGAGATGGGGTTGCGTGGCTCACTGAGCCGTATGTACCTTGCTATGTGTGCTTGCGCAAAGCTCGCGTGTGGCGCTCAAGACGACGCGAGTAGATTAAAAAAGCTTTTTAGGATTTTTGGCTAAATAATTCGACGAACTCGCCCTAACACATTGGCTTTAATCGTGCAACTATATACCCCAACGGAATGACTACGGCTAACGACGTGCTTGCCCACTATACTACATCTGGACGGTACCTGGCCACTTGGGTGTCACCATGCTCGACGTCTTGATAGGGGCACGCGTTTTCGGCTAGCTCCTTGCTTTGTCCTCAAAACATCGCATGTCTAGAATATTGTGGGGGAGTGTTGAACGAGACCAACCAAGACCAAATAGTCAGCTCACAATCGCACAGCTGAAATAAAGCACAATCCTACCGACCCGCTGCCCAAGCAAAGTATTTAAAGCCACACTCCAAACTCGTGGGTGTGGCGAGGCGCCGCAACATCAACAAGTCGAGATATACATCAATATTTGAATTATAAAGAAAAATACAGGGCTCCCAACCCTCATCGTGCCGACAAGTCGCCAAGCCGCCGAGTGCATTCATATCACATTCTCACAGATAGTAGGCAATGGCCACTATTTAAGGTGTAGAATCTTATCCATGCAATCACTCTTTTGTCCCCCACGTGAAAGGCACTGCTCCATAAAAAAGCCATCCCGGAGATTCTGACGTCTCTGAACCAAAGCATCGACTGATTTGTCCTATTAAACGGTGTGCTCTTCTATGTCCTGGGCACACATGGAAGGAACCCCTATTTATGAGCACACACACGTTACTAAATAATACCACGCACGGGCGCGCGCGCGCGGGCACACCGACACTCACACACAATGCACGCGCACAAACGCACACACACACACACACACACGAACGCACGCGCGCATGCACCCACATGTATTTTCAGACGCAGGCGAACACGCGCATACTCACATATACTCAGACGCACAAATACACGCTCACTACTAACGTACGCGCACTCGCCCCCCCTCACATTCACTCTCCATACACATGACACACACACACACACACACACACACACACACACACACACACACACACACACACACACACACACACACACACACACACACACACAAAAGCTAACATACATTTACGCGCGCGCACGCGCTGGAAGTAGTCTTTTTTGGTTGATGATACATGTGAGAGTTTAAACTCGTTCGTCGATAGAAAACGCGGGTATTTAAAAAGATGCGGATATTTCCTCTACATAGTCACAACTCGTAAGTTTATGACTGGACTATATACAGTTAAAAACACATTTCTGACGATGCGTTGCGTATGAGCACTAGTGGCAATATGATGTGGCGGGGAAGCGTTAATAATACCAATAAATTAAGGGCATTGAAAGAACGACATATGGGCATTCGTAATTATGATCGGCACATGTTTTGAGTAACCCGGTTGACCCGCAAACCCTAAGACGTCAATTCGTAGCCGTGACGGACCCATTTGTGCCCCGCTTCCCCCTTTACTTCACCGTCAACACAAGTTTCGGTCCGCCTTTTCAACGAGCTAAAGTATATTTAAACCCTAGAAACCCTACATGACTAACACCCGCCCTACACAACTAGCCCTATTTCACTAGTAACGGACTTTATGGGAAGAGTGTGGGCGATTTCTAAACCACCTCGAATTCCCTAGTATTGGCCGGGGATAAAGCAGCGATGATATGGGCGTCCACGTGTGAATAGATAATTTCGGTTGGAGGTGGGATGTCGCCCAATTGCGCACACCACGTTGGACCTCAACAACGTCGCGGCTCCAAAACCAGTATGGGGCCTACACCAACCACTCACGCGGGGCGACTGCAACTTGTGTGGGACTTCAAACACGTGGGAAAGTTCACCAAAGTAGCCCAGCAGCGCGGTACAAGCGCGTCGGTGGTTCGTAAATGGGTGCGTACTTACGAGGGCACGGGGGGCGTTTTGGACAAAGCTCGCACGAGGAGGCATGCGCGGGGGTTGGCAAGTCCACCGGTGCGAGAGGTTCTCAAGGCGTGCATTCGCGACGAGAAGACATGCACCGCCATCGCCAGCGACTTAAAGGCTGGCATGGGGCTATCCGTGGGCAAGGAGACCGTGCGCAAGTTTGTGAAAGCGAATCTAGCTCGGCGCCGGCGCTTGAAAAAGAAGCCCAACCTTACAGCAACAGCCAAACTCAACCGTGTCCGATTTTGCAAGCAGTGGGTCGACAAGAGCAGGGAAAGCGTGGCTGTTCCGGACTCTTAAGACTTTCTGGCTATGCCCCAAAGGTGTGGGCGACGAGCGGTGGGATCTGTTTGAGGATGACCCCCCTACCGTACATGCATATCGAAGCTGCACAAAAGTGCACGACTGCGCCGCAGTTCACTAAATGGGGTAAGACTGACTTGTTCGTCACAGCGGGCACCACCGGACTCAAGAGCAAAAGCAAGGGTGTGACTGCCAAGGTTTATGTGAAGTTGCTGGAAGAGAAGCTCATCCCGGCATGCCGACAACTGATGGAATGCAGACCCATGCCGCTGCGGGATCAACCTTGGGTATTTCAAAAAGATAACGCACCCCCTCACACAGCTAAAACTACCCAAGCGTGGCTGCACAGCCAGTCGGATTTCACAGTGATTGATTGGCCGCCGACCAGCCCGGATCTGTCGTGGATAGAAAACGTTTGGGGCATCGTGGCAAAGCAATTGCAAGCGAGGACGGATCTGAGTGCTAGAAACTTCCATGACGCGGTTTTCGAAGAGTGGGAAAAATTGCCACAGTCGGCCATGCGAGCGTTGTTCACGTCGATTCGGCGCATGCTGAAAGCTTGCCTTGCTGAGAAAGGCGGGAGCACAAAATATGGACATGTGCTAAGCCGTTGCGTGGAGACTTTCACAAAAATAACGTAGTGAGAACCACCGGCGCCAATCCCCACAGGCCCACACTCTTCCCATAAAGTCCGTTACTAGCGGCACGCATTTATTTACCCGCCATGCACAGCCGCGATGGCCATGCAATTCGATTGGGGGGTAGAGTAATGACTTTTGAACAGCACACCACGGCGCGTTGTTCACTGACGTGAGCACCTCTATCGGCACGCTCCGATTATTGTGGGCACACACGTTGGATTTGCGGCCGAAATTTTGCGGCCGAAATTTGTGCATGTGCAGGTTATGCACGCCTCTATGCGTGGCTCGGTACACGTAGTGTCGCGACAAGCCGGGAGACTACTCGACATTGGGCTCTCAGCATGTTTGCACAATTGCACGAGTATTCGCCGAGTGTGTTGCGCCCGGCCGCCTACAGAGCGGCAATACCGAGAATGGCATATCGTGTGCACTAGGTTTTCTTGTCAAGTGCCTGAAAATATAGCCAAGGAGCACGGGCTAGCTAGGGACCTATTGGGCTTGAGGGACGGTTGACTTGGAGTGTAAGCACCCTAGCGCGCGGATCGCTGGCCTTTGAAGCTTTCGCATCGCCGGGCGTGAAATATGGCGGGGAGCTTTCAAATACCCTAGCACGGGCCTTGGTTTGGCATGCGGCAAATGGCACGGCACCATGCCATCATGGGGCATGAAATGGGTAACGCCGTGAATAGACAAAATATAGAGCGCCGATTGTTGAGCGTCTTGGCGGAGCGGGTGTGCGGGTACCACATGTCCAAGGGTTGCTAGCCCCGCGCGAATGCGGCAGATTTTGAAACCCTAAAAACTTTAGTTGGCTGTACGAGGGGCTGGATGGTATCGGACGGCGGATTTGGCGCGAAAACCGTGGGGTAGGCGTAGATTGACTTACTTCGGGGAAGGGCTTCCATTTGCAACTTGGTTTGCTCGAATCGGACACCGTACGGCAAAGTTAGGCTTTTTTAAGCCTCCCAAGCTGTGGGTTTCCGGCCCCTATCCCACCCACGTCAAGCACCTTGACGGCACATGCCATCACACCCACGTGCTCCCATGTTTGCGGACAACATGTTGGGATCCTAAAAACCGCGTGTTGTGTCGCCGATTTCGGGAGTATTCACGAGCCACAGTGTGGATAATCCGAAATCCGGGGCGGCCGAATCAGGGTATGCCCCGAAATCGGGGTAGTTGACCCGCAAACCCTAAGACGTGACGGGCCCCAGTTGTGCCCCGCTTCCCCCTTTCCTTCGTCACCGTCAACACAAGTTTCGGTCCGCCTTTTCAACGAGCTAAAGTACAGTTAAACCCTAGAAACCTACATGATTAACACCCGCCCTACGCAAATGGCCCTATTTCACTAGTAACGGACTTCATGGGAAGAGTGTATAAGGATGCGTTACATATAGTGATAATGTGATGTAGCGTGGAAGCATTAATAATAATAAATTAAGAGCATCGAAGGAACGACAAATGAGCATGCGTAATTATGATCGACACATTTTCTAAGTAACCCAACATGGTGTCGTCAGGGTATTTCATGTAACCACATCAACCCCTCTGTCCCGAGGTCGAGACTCAGAGGCCTCCCTAGCACCACAATCGCGCGTTGCCACCAAACGCACATTGGCATCGGAACCTCTTGCTTCTCCGTAGCTATAATTCGCACAGTCATGACTCATGAGCCGTTCCCACGACTGGGCTATCTCTCCTAATGACTCGAGCGAATACATGCAACCCTGTGCTGAGCACACTTATTCCATCCACACTCCTTCAGCGCAGACCTTCACTCAATCAGCTTTTTCAACTGAGAGCGCGTGATAAACATTCTAAGTCCGCAGCCTGCGCCTTCCACATTTAAAAATGCATACCACACAGTTGTCCGTGGGCGCTCATTTTGCCTGCACTTCCCTGCCAGCCTGTGCCCTGCAAAATCATAAACCCGGTAAACTGAACGTCAAGTAAATTGAGCGAGGTGCATACTGCGTGACACACACACACCGAAAACACTGCATAGGCAAGAGAAAAACAACGGGAGAACGTAAATGTCGAACGTGCTGAAAGGCGGAGGGAAGCAGACTGAGTTTGTGCACCGTGAAGGATGCGCGTTTACACAGGGGAGGAAAAAGAAGCCCTTCCCGCTCCAGAGGCTGTTGAGTATGGCCTCGGAAAAGAGAGGAAAGGGGGGAAGGTGGGGGATAACGGGCGCTTTATATGTTGAACTTGGACTGCAGCACGTCCATGACAGCGCCGATGTCGTCCTTGACGGGGGTCGGCGGGTTGGCGTAGGTGGAGGCCATGCCCGGGATCTCCTTCGCGTGGTACGCCACCTTGGACTGGGTGAACTTGAGGCCGTGCGCGGTGGAGACGACGACCGTGCGGTCGGTCTTACCGATGACGCCGCGGTCGCGCAGCTTGGTGAGCGCCGCGAGCGCGACACCGGTGTGAGGACAGTTGAACATGCCAGTCAGGTCGGCACGCGCGGCGGCGTCCATCAGCTCCTCCTCGCTCGCCTCCTCCACTATGCCGTTGCTCGCCTTGAGCGCCAGGATGGCGCGGTCAATCGACACGGGGTCGCCGATCTGGATGGCAGACGCGAAGGTGGTGGACGCCTTAACCGCCTCGAAGTTCTGGTACGAGTTCTGAAACGCCTTGTAAAGAGGATTGGCATTCTGTGCCTGAAGCCACGCAACATAACGAAAGCTTGTCACCCATTGCAACACACACGCGCACGCACGCGCACATGCGCACGCACTGCTTCCGTTTGCACAACAAGGCAGCAGAGATAAAAGCTGATGGCAGCGGAACATGAAGGTTAAATAAACGTCGTCCTAGCACAAGTTCGGTGGACGCAGCCTCCGGCGGGCTGAACAAAAGAAAATAGAGCCTCCAAAGAAAAATAATTACTTTAGCTACTGTCACTAGCATTAATGTCGCCGGTGTGCGATTAGAATCAAACACTTCACGGAAAGGAAACGTTGCGTTCAGCAAGCAAATTCAGCCGCACAAAAGTAGAGGCCACAGCAAACGGCGCTCGCAGATTTTTTAAGTTACTTTCAGGGGGGCAGTGGGAGGGTGTCATGGGAATGCACCTGTGCGACCACCATACGCGGGATGCTTGTGACCAGCCCCAAATCCTTCGCCATCTGAAAGCCCTTGTAAAACGCGTACACATTACCCAGGTTGCCACCCGGGATGATGACCCAGTCGGGCACCTCCCAATCAAACTGCTGCAGGATCTCGATCGCCGCGGTCTTCTGCCCCTCCAGCCGCAAGCTGTTCATGCTGTTGGCCAGGTAAATCGGCGTCTCGGCCGTCACCTCACGGATGAGCTTCATGCAGCCGTCAAAGTCGGTGTCAATGGACAGCACGCACGCGCCGTTGGCGATCGGCTGCACCAGCTGCGCCAGGCTGATTTTGTCGGCGGGGAGGAAGACTATGGAGGGGATGTCAGCGGCTGCACAGTAGGCGGACAGCGCCGCGCTGGTGTCGCCAGTGGAGGCGCAACCGACGGCGGAGATGGTTCCCGGGCGAATGTTGCGGATGTGGTTCACCTGGCTCACCAGCGCCGTCATGCCCAGGTCCTTAAAGGAGCCGGTGTGACTGTTGCCGCACTGCTTCACCCACAGGTCGGACATCCCGAGGCTCTCGCGCCCAAAGCGCTCCGCCCAAAACAGGTTGGAGTTCCCTTCAAACATGCTAACAATGTGCTCGTCCGGAATGGTCTGCGCATGCCGTCACCGTGTGCAGAATAACATCAGAAAACAAAAATTAAGGCCCACAACTAAAACAGGGGGGAGCGCTATGCCACAATACCCCCGCCAGCCCGGCACAGGCATTCCCTCACCAACAGCCACACACACACACGCACATGAGCCTGCCATCCTGTATTCGGCGCCTATGGGGAAACAGACATCTACCACGATAACCACCGGTTACCCGCGAGCAACAGACCTCATCCTTCGCGGCCTAATGCATCAACTAAAGCCCGTCAAAATCTAGTGTCTCCCCGTTCAGTGTATGCAAGATCCAAGCCGTGCTCCCGCAGCAACACGATAGCACCCACTCCCTCTAAAAAACCTATCTCCTCTTGTAAAAAATGCATAATCGATAATCAAGGCGGAGGACTCACAGGCAGCACCCACTCCTTCTTGCTCCAGACGCCGGAGCCGTAAGGCCAGGTGGTGCGGCCGGCGCGCTCGTCAAACAGCGCCTTCCAGTAAGTG
>JAPMLY010001464.1:72500-102231 GCA_026401115.1 Tetraselmis chui | reverse complement strand
GGATACCGTCGGGGCCGGGGGCTTTGCCGGTGCCTAGGGAGTTGAGGGTTTTATCGAAAGTGTCGCGGGTAATCATGTCGGCAAGGGTGAGAGAGGGGTCACCGCGGGGTTCGATGGTAAAGTTGTCGGGGTTGTCGGGGAGTTCCCATGGGGGGGTGGGTAGTTCGTGTGGGGTGGCGCATCCGAGTTCGCTAGCGAAGTGAGAGTGTACCGTGTCAATAACGGCGGAGGGAGAGGATGCGGTGGTTTTATCGGGTTTGGTAATGCGGTGGAGGGTGGAGGCGGCGCCGGCGGGGGGTAGGAGGCCGCTTTTAATTTTCAATCGGCGGTGGGAGAGTTTGGGGCAGGTGTCGTAGGCCGCATTGGCTCGAGTTTTTATTTTCATTATCTTATCCGTGGTGGTGGCGTGAAGGAGCTGGCGTATGCGTGCTTGGCACTGTAGTTTGATGGCGTCAGGGGAGAGATAGTCAGTCGTGTTTAAGAGGGCTTGGGCGATGGGGAGGGGGCCGTTACTTTTGCTGCATTTACGGAGTTTGAGTATTTGAGTGCGTGTTTTATGTGTTAGCCAAGTAGGGTCAAGGGACGCTTGGGGTGGGCTGGGTTTTTTGGCGGGGAGGAGGGGCCAAACTGTGGCTGCGTGGTTCATGTGATGGGAGAGGAGTGTGGTGAATTGTGAGGCTAGGGTGTCGAGGGTGTCGGGGAGGCCGAGGTGTGTGAGGTGTTGAGTATTTCAGCGTGGAGGGCGGCCGTTTGGTTGATGAGGTCGGGGGTGCTGGATTGGTACGCTTTTATGTGGTCGGGTGTGAGGGGAAGTCGAAAGGTGAGTTTGCGCGTTGTGTGATGTTTGAGGGGGTGGGTATGGGGAGGGGGAGGGTGTGCCATGAGTGAGAAAGGGGCGGGAATGACGAGGTGAATTGCTGAGTGGTCAATAAAGTGGGAGGGGGAGGGGAATATCGAGCAAGAGGATGGTGGGAGGGTGATAGGTGAAGGAGGTGTGGTGAGCCAGTGGTCAAGGCAGCCCCCGCTGCGGGGAAAGGTGGGGATGGGGTCGTGGAGGGGGTGGAGGTGGGATTTGAGTAAGGAGGTGAGGGCATGGTGTCATGTACCTGTGTTGGTGGTCGATTGGAAGTCCCCTCCCCAGAGGGTGCGATGTTGCGGGTGGTCGTCCGCTAGGCGGAGGCCCCAGGCTGCAACTTCTGCGTAGAGGCGGGTTAGTTGGGGGGTGTGGAGTTGGGGCATGTAGGTACCGACAAGGAGGTAAGGGGTGTCTGAGTGGGGGACGATTTTTAGTCAGGCGATATGGGGGATGAGGTGGGGGGGCGGGGTTAGGACAGTGGCAGACTGGAATGAGGCTCTGCGGACCGCGAAGAGGACGCCTGCGTTGGGTAGGGGCATAGGTGAGTAGCATGGTCGGGAGCTTGTGAGGTGGTACTGGGGGAGGGCTATGCGCCAGCGGGATTTATGGGTGTCGTGGTTAGTTTCGGTGAGTATTAAGACGTCCGGTTGGTGGGAGGTGGAGAGGTGTTCAACATCCATAATGGAGGTGTGGAGGCCGCGGGTGTTGAGGTTGATGAAGTGTAGTGGTTGGGATGTGTGGTGTGGGAGGATGGGGGAGGGGAGAGAGGGGGTGGTGCGGGGAGGGTCATCGGGGGGGCGTTCTACGGGTGGGGGTTGGAAGGGAGGGGGGAGGAGTGGAGGGGAGGGGGGGAAGAGAGGAGTGGGTGGGGGCTGAGGGGGGGGGTATTGTGGGGGGGTGGAGGGCGTCGAGAAGGTGGTGGCGGCCCTGCGGGAGGGGGGCGAAGCGGAAGGTGTGGTTCCATAGGAGAGTGTGTAGGGAGTAGACCGTGTTCCGGGGGTCGAAGGGGGGGGGGGATTGTATGATTGGTCGGGGGGGGCAGTGGCGATGAAGTAGGTGTGGAGGAGGGCGTGGGTACCGCACGACCATGCCATGTCTGAGTCGGTTTGCCGAGAAGGGTTGAGCAGGCGGAGGGTGCCGACGGGAGGGGGGGGGGGGAGGAGTTCCAGTCGGAGAGGAGAGCGAGGGAGCGGGTGAGGAGTTCGGGTGGGGGGGAGTGATGAAGAGAGTCCACCCACGTGGTTGAGGTGTGAGTGATGTGTAGGAGGCCGAAGTGAGAGTGTTGCCATGTGAGGACTAGGAGAGAGTGGTTATGTGTCCCCGGTCGGGGGGGGGTGCCTCGGTTGGCTAGGTTTGTCCATTGGCTCGGGTATTGGGAGTTGTGGTGGTGGTTATCGACTTCGTTGTTAGTGATGACGGTGTACGTGGCGGAGGGAGTGGAGTGAAGTTTAGTTATTGTGGTAGCGAGGCAGGATAGGTTGGAAAGGTCCTGGTAGTGCCCCCATTGGAAGGAGAGGACAGCGGAGATATCGAGGTGGCCGATGGTGGTGGGGAGGCCGTGTTCAAGGTTGAGGTCGAATAAGTAGTTATGCATTGTTAAGCTGCAGGTGCGGGAGTTAAAGTGGGTCGGGAGAGCGGAGCGAGTCACCGTGTTTACAGTGTGTCTGCGTATGTCGGGTTGGGAGGTGGGGAGGGAGGTGTGGGGTCTAACCTCGGGTTCGTCCTTAGGGGGACTAATGATGACAATCGGCCGTATCGGCCGGGGGTGACTTGGGGGAGTTGTTGGGACTGGGGGAGGCGGTGGTGGCCTGTGGGGGGCCAGTGGTCTCCTCTAAGTCTTCCTCCAGCAGGTCGTCAGAGTCGCCGAAGTCGAGTTCTTCTTCTCCAGGGGAGGAGGGCGGAAGGGGAAGGTGGGCGGGGTCAGTGAGGGGAAGGGGGGTGCCCGAGGTCGGGGGAGGTTTGGGTCCGGGGTGGTGAGGGGGGGTAGTGTTATCGTGTTGGGGTGTGAGGGAGGGGCGCGGGGGGGCACGGGGTGGGGGTGATGGGGAGGTGTGCTTGCGGTAGGGGCGGGAGTGCTTGGTAATGCCCGCAGGGGGCGCGGGTTTCAGTGAGGGGTCTGTGGGGGGGCGAGGGTGGGGAGGGGAGTCTGCTTGTGCGGGTGGAACTGAGGAGGGGGTGGGTGGAAGGGGATGAGGGAGAGGGGGGGTGAGGGTAGGCGTGGGGTTTAGGGGAGCGGGGAAGAGGGGAGGGGGTTGCATGTGGGGGTGGGGGGGGTGGTGAGGAGGAGGAGTCCATGGGTTCGGAGGAGGCTTCTGTGAGGGTAGAGAGGTGGGTAGGGGTAGTAGTGGGGGGGGGGGCTGTGGGGGGAGCTGGAGGGCTGGGGGAGGGGTGGACGTGGTAGGAGGAGGTGGAGGTGGGGTGAGAGACAGTGGAGTGGTGGGGGGGCCATGGGGAGGGGGAGGTGTGGGCCGGGGTGGTGGTAGAAATTTGGATTTCAGGGAGGGAGGAGAGGTCGAGGGGGAGGTCGTCGTCCTCCAGCATGTGGAAGTCGGAGGGCTCCATGTGCCACTGGCTGGTGACTTGGGTGTCTGTGAGGTGGCGCGACCATTGGAGAAGGAGGGCAGGGGGGTTGCGGTGGAGGGTGTTTCTTTTTGTGATTGTGAGGGGAGGCGGAGAGGGGGTGATGGTGAAGATAGGGTCCGTGAGTCGGGCCTTACCAAAGGTGGAGCAGTGGTGGGGGGTGATGTTGAGGGTGCAAGTGGAGGGAATGCATGTGCCTCGGTGTGTGTGTGTGTGTGTGAGGGGAATGGAGACTGTGCCGTTAGTGGAAATGAGGATGCAATACATTTCGGTGCTGAGGGATATTTGAATGCTGGTGGTGATGGTGGGAGAGGTGGATGGTTGGGAGCGAAAGTATGAGCCATCGGGGAACTTTTTCAGGGTTGTGTAGTGGTAGAGGCTGAGGGGGTGTTGGGAGGGGGGGGTGGATGTGGGGGTGTGTTGTGTGAGGTATTCTGCGGCTGTCCGGGATACGAGGGTGTATAACCAGTGTGTGGGTGGGATGGTGCCGTCTGAGTTGATGCATGGAAGGGAGAGTGAGTGGCGGGATTGGATGAGGACTGTGGTGAGGCAGGTGTCAGTCCAGGACGAGCCTAGAACATGGCCTGTGACGGGGGGGGTGTGATGGTGATGGTGTGAAGGTGATGGTCAGGGGGTACGGTTTCATAGGGTGAATAAGGAAATATGTGAAGGGATACAGGGCCGGATTGTGAATGAATGGGATTATTGGGCAGGTGGAGGATATTTACCTAGAAGGAGGATGGGTCGGACTCGATCGGGATGGGAGTGTCCAGTGGTTGGAGGGCGTCCGCGAACTTGAGGGTGAACTGAGCTTGCTCGGGTAAGTCTTCGAGTATGCTCTGGGTGTGGGTCGGGGGGGTTGATCCTGTCGAAGTGAGAGCCGTCGCGAGGTCGCAGGTGAGGAGGTCCTGCAGGAGGGCGATTGCCTCTTGGCCGGTGATACCGGTGAATAGGGGGGAGCGGATTTTCACCCTTCGGCCTGAGACTCATGGAGCCGAGGCATCACGGAGGAAGCGAATTTCCTGCTGACTTAGTTTTTCCATGAGCGAAGGGGAGGAGGTCGCGGAGGGGGGCACTGGACCGGCTGAACTGAATTCACGCTGGCGTGAAGTCAGTTGGTACAGGAGGCCCACCGCTATACAGGAGGTGGGAATAGTCAGGCGGATTTCTTGAAAGCCCGTGTGGAGCTCGATCGGGAGGGGTATGGCATCGTCGCATTTCGGGGCGGTGAGGTGGAGTGTTCGAGAGGCGTTCGCGGTCCACCGAGTGTGGTGGGCGAGTTCCCGGCCTATTATATTTTTAATGCGGTTGGGGAGATCAGTGAGGTCATGGAGGCATTCGAGGAGCCAGCGACGGGCCAACGAGCATGCCGACGTGATCGGGTCGGAGTGAGTCGGATCCGGCAGGAAGACGCCGTGGATCCTGAATCGAGCGAGGTGGGGGGGGGTGTTGGAATACTGGCCTGTACGGAGGAGTGAGTCGACCATACGGGTGGAGAAGTCGTCGGCCTGTCCGAGGGCTACAGTTGACCGTGGGGGAGACATGACCAGGGGGGTCTGGAGTCCACGACGGAGAGGAAGGGGGTCCAAAGGTGTGCCCAAGATTTGTTGGGGGTGGTTGAGTTGGGGGGCGGTGAGAAACGGGGTCAGCGGGTGTCCCGCGAGTACGTTCCTGGGATGGTAGACGTCCGTGAAGCGGCCATGCGGCGGGGGATCCCTCAGAAGGTAGGTGGGGGAGGGGGTAGGGGTCGAAGACATGGCGATCGAGCAGGATTCCGAGTGTTGGAGATGAGTGTAGGAGGTGAGTTTGGCTTTTCGAGTTGGTGTTTGAGAGTAGTGCGCGTGTTGGCTGCACGCGACCAGGCCCGATGGGACCTGGGTTTGGTGGATGTTGGCGGCGGACATGGACGTCCGGACGCTCGGAGGGGCGCGATGTGGCGCGCCGCCTACCGTGGAAGAGGCTTTTTGTAAGCGGTGTGTTGTTTTGGTGTGTCGCAATACTTTGAGGGGTACATGTGTGGGTTTTGAAGTGGATGGCGCGATAGCTGTTGGGGGGATGAAATTCAAATCCCTGGAAGCTGTGCCTTTGAGTGTGTACCGTCTGGTGTCGCTACGGATCCACTGACCATTGTGAGCTAGGCTCGGGTGGGGAGAGGTGAATGGTGCACGCTGTCCCGCGGCCATGTCCACCAGTCTTGCGCTCGATGGGAGGCCATGCCCAGAGCGAAGACGATCGGCGTTGCTCATCCGAGCTACCGACCCATCCCCGTTATGTGGTTCAATAGTACTTTAGTAGTACTTTGGATCGTTTTACTGTCTTTAGTGACGGTAGGATAATTTTATGGTTACCAGTATTGAAATTGAAATTGAAATTTGAAATTGAAATTGAAATTGAAATTGTTCACAACATGTGCCGGCAAACTGGACCGACTGCTGTCTCTCGGGCCACTCTACTTCGCCATACAGGACTTATTAGCAAGTTGGGCCCGGGTCTCTTCGACCAGGTATACCTATCGACACACCTAGCTTCACTGTGTGTCGACGTTCCTCGGGAGTTAAAAACTGTAAGCAACCGCAGTAATTGCCACAGTCCCCCCGCCTAAGCAGTAACAGCGTAATAATTTTGTAATCAAGAAAATCAGATCTAAAAATAAATCCACTTGTCGAGAAATGCAAAACTAAACTGCTGCTCGACCTTCACGATGCTCGGCCCGCTCCCACCGAACCGGGGTGCCGACCGGCCGAGGCCGGTCGGCGTTCGGGAGGGACGACGGGCCAGCCTAATCTAGCTCCCGCGTGACTTCGGTCTTGCCGAAGATAGGAGGGGAAAGGCTGGCAAAAAACCCCTCCTCGCGCGGTCGCTCGTCGATCCCGCCGCCCCATCCCGTAAGCCCCGCCAAGGTCGCCGCCGCATCCACCGACGCGACGGTCCTCCTTGTCGAGGTCCCCCGTCACCTCCAGGGCAGGTGGGGGGGACCAAGACACATAGACATAGAAAAAATGGGCGCTCCTGCCTCCGCACCTGAATTTTCCCCGCTCATTTCCCGGTTTTTTTCTCTGTCTGGTACCCGGGTACCTGTCAGGTAGTCCGGCCTGCGTCCGTACCCTCCCCCCCTCAGATGCGCGTCCACCTAGCAGACTTTGTTGAAACAGGGGCCTCCGCGCTTACCCGGGCCCCCCCGCAAGGGTCTCGTCTATCCGGTAGTGGGTATCGAGGAGGGGGGGGGGGGGGTCAGGTCGCCGTAGCCGGATCCGTCGGGCCGCGGGTGCACGGAAATTAGTCAAAACCCTCCGTGCCGGGTTTTCCGGCGGCGCCGACCCGGAGGGTCGTCGTCGCCAGATCTTGTCGCTCCGTCCTTCGCGACAGGCCTCCTTGCCGCCCAAGCCTACTCCTCCCCCCTCGGGAGATGTATCTCGTCGGCGTGGCGGCTCGCTAGTGAGCGCCCTACCCTGGTGCTGCTCCCCAACTAGCTCGACGCCGGGTACGGACATTATTTTATATTTCCAAAAAAGCCCTCCGTACAGGGCTTTCCGGCGGCGGCTGATCCAGAGGATCTCCGCCGCCTCACATAGCCGCTCCTCCGCCTGCGACCGGCCACCGGCCTGTTCCAGGTCTTGCTTCCCCCCCTGAGAAGTGTCGACCGGCACAGGGCTGGTCGGCGGCTAGCGAGCGCCCTTTCCTGGCGCTACTTCCCGGCTGGCCTCCACCAGCTCCAACACCCACCCCCCACCGCAGATCCGGCCGTACCCTCCTCGCAATCAAACGCTCCTGAAGTACAGGTCCCACCCCCTCGAGGTAGGACTGTCCTTAGTAGTATCTGTACGCGAAAAAACATATCGGACGGGCCGAGCGGGAGATCTTGGTGCCGGTATTGCACAGAAATTATTTTTTCAAAAGCCCTCTGTACAGGGCTTTCCCGACAGCTGCCGATCCCGCGGATCGAGCTGTCGGCCCTCTTAGCCCCCTACCGTGCCAAGCCTGGCACGGCTACGGGGTTTCCAGCGCCCACCACGGGGAGGTGAGGGGATGCCGACGGGCCTGCGAGCGCACCCCCCTCCGGGGCCGCCGCCGCTGCGCCGCCGGCGGGCGCCGGTTATCAGTACCTTTTACAGTTGGCGACAAGGTTAAGCTCAAGGCGACAAATCTACGGTTTGTACAACAGCCATGTTCTAAACTACGCGACCGCTACATTGGACCGTTTCTCATTACGGAGGAAGTTTCCCCGGTTGCATTTCGGCTTAAGCTACCCCCTGGAGTACGGATTCACGATGTTGTACACGCCAGTCTATTGGAAAGATGGAATTCAGAACCAGAACAGGCCAACACTGCGCAGCCAATTCCGATTGTGCACGATGCGAAGCGATTTGAAGTCGACAAAATACTCGACGTGGCTTTTAACTGCAATGGCACGGGACTTTTGTTTAAGGTCCGCTTGGCAGCACCGTTCAACGTACCTAGCGAGGACACTTGGGAACCCATGCGAGGAGTCAACCACTTAAACATCTTTTTCGAATTCCTTCGAACGGATGTTTATCGAGAATTTTCTGGCACCCATGACTTTGTCAGCTTTCGCAATCGCTGGCCTGCAAGAACCCCCAAGAAGCCAAGACCATGAGTACTGCACAGCGAGGACGCTGGTGCTTAAGGAGGGGAGAGTGTCATATCCTAGCCATTAAGCTAAGTGCTAGTATCTGACATTATTTATTTCCTCTAAATGGTACCTGTATCTTAGCGATATTATTCATCAGTGACTCTTTTATTGTCATCACGGCAGTACAACTGTATCGCCGTATTTTCCCTCGACAGTACAGAGTTACTAGCAGTATCTCTTCTAGATAGTTCTTTTCTAGATAGTTCTAAGAGCTTGTGCGATAAGGTTAGATAGACGGTACATGTAACCTCAGTTAACCTGTATCACTAGTAATAGTTTGGTTTAGTTAGCAGACAGCACAAGCTACAGGTTCTAAGGCTGTTTCTAGAACACCTGAGGTGTGGATATTTAAGACGGGGACTTACTGGTAGAGGAGAGACCGGTACAGACCAGATTTACGCCACACCCAGATTGTAAGAAACCCTGTTCCTAAGACAATCTTATTAATTCTCTCTACGCTGTATAATTAGATCCAGAGATTAGGTTCTACTATAAGTCTAAGGTTGCCAACTTAGCCTAACCAAAGTAGCACCTCACAACTGCCCTTAACGTAAACACCGACTCTACCCACACGAGAGGGAGCGGAGGGCGGGGCGAACGTAACGAAATCACTTCGAAACGCGGTTAAGTTTATCGAGCATGCGGAGTCCACTACCCAAAACTGCGAGAGGCCACGACCACGGGCGAGGGAAGATGAGAACGCAACAAAGGTGAAAGGGACACTCGCCTCAGTGTCATCGTATTCACTTGTGCAGTCCTCGATTGTGGGCAGGACGTCAACGTCGTCTGTGAGGACGTCGCGCATCAAGGCTGCGTGTGCAGAGGCGGAGCCGCCAGGGACGCCATACTATCGGACGATCCTCTTCCGTTTGGCGCTTGTCCACTTCAAAAGGGCCTTATCCGAGGCTGTGCATGTGGACAAGATGTGGTTCAGGCTGCCGCAGGCGTTGCACTTGTTGGGGAGGCCCCGACCACCGCGAGTGCCACGTGGGTTGTGTCCGCGTCCGCTCTCGAAACCGCGACCTGCAGCGACAAACGCGGAGACGGGAGGGGCAGAGCCGTCATGGGCTGGCTGTCCCGGGGTAATGACAACCTCGTCCATGTTTTGTGCCATGTGGAGGATGTTGGCCATCACCTCGTCCGCGGAAGGGAGGTAGTTTGTGTCAAATGCGTTGATGACGCACTGCTTGGCATGACCGAACTGGCCCGTGCTTGAGATGCCACGGAGCATGAGGACACCGAGGTTGTGAGGATGTATGGCTGCAAAGCCGTTTATCATTTCGCAAGTCTCGTTGTAATCGTCAAAGGCGTGACGCATAAAGTGAACGCACTTTGTCAGCGAATGGCCCGTGGCGGAGCATGAGGTTGTCTAGCAGCGGAAGAGACCGTGAGAACGAGCGACACATGAAGTCATAGTCGGCGGTGGCGCAGTCAAGGCGAGCAAGAGAGGCACACTTGACAGCATGGTCAACGCGCTTGTTGTCGATGGTAGTAAGCAGCAGCAGGGCGTACGCGTAGGTCTACGCAGCTTCATCGAGCCAGACACCCGACTCCGTGAGAGCGAGCTGTGGGATGAGGTATGCAGCCTTCATGGACATGAAGGTGAGGAAGTTACGCTTCCAAGACTTGGAGTCTTTGTTGGGTCCCATGGTGGGAACCGTCATCTTCATGGAGCGATTGAGAGACTCCTTGTCGAAGCCAATGGCTTCATTAGCAGCGCGGCCGATGACCATCGGATCGATGGTGGGACGGCGGCTTCCGCGTCCACCCGGGCCCCCACGAGGGCCGTTGGAGGCTGGTGGACCAGCAACGAAGGGCGGCTGACCACCTGGGGTGTGAAGGTGGCTAGTGTAAGACTGTGGGCCGCCGTACAAAAGTGGTTGGGCGCTAGGGGAGCGCAGCTGCTGGTAGGGCTGGCCAAGAGGAAAGTGTGGAGCTTTGGGGGCTCATGAGGGTTGAAAATGGTGTGGGGGTGGTGGTTGGAGTTGAGTTGGATGCTGTGTTTGGACAAAAGGTGCGTCACGCAGAGCGTCGCGGTGACGCAACGCAGCTGTCCTTGTCGCTTGCGCGTCCAGACGGGCGCTAGTAAGGGCCATGTGCTCGAGAACGAGCGAGAGTGCATCCGGGGGGGGGGGGGGTAGAGTCTTGCGTGCTCAGACATGAGGAGTGATCCTCACCGTCGTCATGTGGGGCAGCATGGAGATCCGCTGCGTGAGGTTTATGTGCCATCGTGAACGGCGGCGCCAACATGTAGCGACATGCGGTGTTAAGAACCACTAGCTGCACTCGTGCCTAACACCGGTTTTAGAAAGGCGGCATGTTGCCCAGCGGCCCCTCGGCTTGATGCCCCGGGGCGTCTCAAAGTACCTTTTCTGTGTCCTCCACTCATTGTGGGGCACGAGTTGCAGCCACGACCTGAGCATGTGTAGTGTCGCGCTGATTGTTGACTCGCTAATAATAGGTAGTATAATATACTAGTTAAGCTATGGTTGTCGCGCAACTTGTATATGCGTACTCACCAACAAGTGCGCGCCCCCCCTTCTCCAGCTTAGACGTGTATGCACACAGTCCACACACGACGAGCGCGTCGGTGTGGGTGGCTGTCGGCGTCCACGGCAATCGGGCAGCTGACTTAGGTGGGGTGGGGTGGTGGGTTTTAAAGCGCAGTTTATATTGGCGATACCGCCGACTACAAGTTATAACTACTATGTACTATGTAAACTTGCCTTTTGCGGGAGAGGTGGCGATCGCAGCTCGCCGAACCAAGTTGTCGCGCGTGAGTGACGTGAGGCGGGGGCCCACAACATGTTGAACCGTGCAGACACGTTGAGTATGGTAGGTAACTAACGCATACGTAGTTATAGTCACATTCACGCAAATAGGACTGTCATATAGACAACCAGCCCGAGGCGTGGTGTCGGGACAACAAAAGTGAGAGAGCTGTAGCCTAGCGACAACTCTATACCGAATCAAAAAGGTTATCGGTATATCCGATCTAGACATGTTATAATCATATCTAGAATAGCTTACAATAGCTATCTGCAACTAATAATTAGAAGGTACTACTTACAAAAACAACCCACATGACCACCCACTTCACGGATTTCGCAGATTTCAGCTCTATCCCTCAACGATGTGTCACCGGGCTCGGCGCGTATGATGTTGGTGAGAATACCATCCATCTCCTCTTTCGGGACGGAAATTCTCCCTTTGTTCGTGTCAGAGTGGACCATTGCCTTTATTTTCTTGACCTCCTCACCAAGACCAATGGCGATATATGTCGTCTCTTCATCAACCGGCAGGCCTAGGAAGCCAACGCTTCCCTCCATATTACGCTCACGTCTGATGCCCCCATTATGACTCTCCTTGATGGCACGGCTATCCCGATTCAAACTCAAGGTCGTCTTCTCTACCTCCCCTCCCATATTCTTCACCCCACTCCGCGGAACCATTCCCCCCTCCCCTCCTCTTCCTTATTACTCGCAGCCCCCACCCAACCTGCCCCTAAGGCGCAACAACTATGGCATGCTCGCCTTGGCCATCTTAGTGGGCGCGGCATTCTTGCCCTTGTTCGCGACGGCATCACAGACCTTCCCCGACAACCGTGTGTTCTCCCCTTCTGCTTGACATGTGCCACGATCAAGTCTACATTCGCACCGCGCCCTAGAGGACTCTACCCCAAACCCACTGAACCGTTTGCACGCTATGGCTGGGATTTTTGGCAGAATAACACCACTTTGTTGCAAGGCAATGTCTACTCCTATGGGTCTATCTACTATGCTTCCTCTATCGTTACCCTCTACTTCTGCCGCTCTTGCAGCTCCGCCTCTGCATGCTTCCGTGCTTATCGCACCATGGCCTCTTCCCTTGGCTTCCGCCTCCAGTCCGTCCGTCTTGATAATGATACCGCCTTCCGCAGCCACGACTTAATCGCCCCATGTGACGAGACTTCTACAAGTCGTGAGTGCGTTGCCCCCTACAGTCAATTCCAGAGTGGGATGATTGAGAGAACGTGGTGCACCCTCTCCACATGGGCACGGTGCATGCTTGACTACGCAGGCATGGGGTCAGACTTTCGAGAATCTGCTATGGCTGTGGCAGTCCACCTCCACAATCGCACATTTCGTCGAGGGGTCAATGACATTCCTCTCCGGCTCCTCACCGGTGCCACTCATGCCCTCTCCTACTTGCGCACCTTCGGCTGCCAACTTTTGTACATGTCCCTCATGCTAATCGTCTAAGGACTGCTCCCTCTCCACGTGAAGGCATCTTCGTTGGTCATTCCTCTGACTCCCATGCTTGGCTTGTATGGATGCTAGACACACGCGTCGTCCCAGCCAGCCGCAGCGTCGCCTTCCATGAAGCAAATGGTCTTGGTCGTGTTGACCCTTCCATTCCTAGTGAGTGGCCACCATCCACTCATGCATCAAGTGGCTCACTCTCGTCCTCCCCTCTTCCGCAGGTGCAAGCTGCCTCTACTCTTGCAGTTCGCCTCTCGCCTCAGGAGAGGCTCCCTATGTGTCACTCAGACAGTAACTTGACAGACGATGACATCGATCCTTCAGTTCCATTGGTCCTCGACCATCCCTCCGAGCCGTCATACCGACGCCACCTTCGTCGTTACCGTCCCCACCCATTTCTCCTCTTGTGTCTGCCACTCTCGACCACGCTGCAGCTCGTCCCAGCCGTGTCATCACACGCAACGTCCGCCTCATGGCTGCTGAATATCTCTTCCCCCAACACGGCTATCGGCTTCCGGCGGCTCTCCTTGCCAGTGATTCTGCGGTCAACCCCCTTACGTATGACGCGGCCATTGGATCCCCTGATGCCGCAGACTGGCATCCCGCCATTCATTCCGAATACGACTCCCTTGTTGGCCGTAACATGTGGGACCTTGTCACCCTGCCCGCCGGCCGCAAACGTGTCATATGTAAATGGGTATTTAAAACAAACATACATGCAGACGGCAGCATTGCTCGCTACAAGGCTCGCCTCTGTGGTAAAGGCTTCTCACATGTCCATGGTCAGGACTTCAATGATACCTTTGCTCTTACCGTGAAATTCACCACTCTTCAAGTCATCGTCTCGCTTGTGGCTCATCTCGACCTTCACTGCGAACAAACCGATGTCGAATGTGCCTTCCTCTATGCTGACGTGGACTAAGAAACTTACATGGATCAGCGAGAGGGTTCCTCTCAGCGTAGTGAGAACGGTGCACCCCTTGTCTGACTATTGGATATAAGTATTTACGGTCTGCAGCAGGCGCCCAACAAGTGGCATCGCCTCCTCCACCGCTTCTTGCTCACCCACCACTAGGTGCAACTTCGCACTGATCTTGGCGCCTACATCTACCGCTCAGCTTTGCACTCAAGAGGGGGTGTTGATCCTTCGCGCTGTCACGACTTTACGTCTCCCGCTACCGACAGCATCTTCAACATAATTGTTGTATACATGGAGGACATTCTCATATGCAACACGTCTCTTGAATGGATATCTGAATTCAAGACAACATTGGGCAATCACTTCGACATAAAAGACGTGGGACCCTGCAGTGGCTGCTTGGCATGACCATCGAGCGAAACCTAACAGATCACACCCTCATCATTCACCAAGCCAGTTACATCCATGAGTTATTGCAACGCTTTGGTATGTCCGACTGCAATCGTGCAGCAACACCGACATTAGCTATTACTCACGAAGCTCTCCCTTCTTGACGACACAAGTGCTACACATTACCGCAGCATTTTTGGAGCTATGCTCTATGCGTCAGTGGCGACTCGCCCAGACATCACTGAAACCGTCATGAGAATGTGCAGATTTATGTCCAAGCCCACAGTTGCGCACATGGACGATGCGAAAACATGCCTAAGGTGCCTTCATTGCACCGATACCAGAGGCATTACCTTTGGGGGGGAGGAGCTCAGAGTACATGGATTTAGTGATGTAAACTATCCGACCACCCATCCAAGTGGATGTCGTGCGACCAGCGATTATGTCATTTTCCTATGTGGAGGAGCTGCTCGCTCATGCTCCCGCCTTCAACCACTTGTCACACTATCAACCGCTGAGGCAGAATATCAAGCTCCCAGCCTTGCTTTGCAAGAATGCATGTTCTTGCGGCAAATGCTAAGTGAGTTGGGTACCATCATCATGATGCCACTCCGATTGGCGAAGGCAACCAAGCATGTATCTTTATCGTAACTACGGCCAACACCTTCAGCAGGACCACACATCTTGATATCCGTCTCCATTTTGTGTGCGACGCCCACCAAGGCGGATTTGTGAGAATATACTATATCCCCAACAATGAGATGCTTGCAGACATCTTTGCGAAACCCATCGCGAACCCACAGTTTGAGAAAATCGTCTCAGCTGTGGTGCGTTGCTCTGTTGATTGAATCATGTGACTCTAAAATGACTGTATGCTCCTCAGTTAGGGGGAGTGTTGAAGTGCCTAAGTCAATACTAACACTAAGTGCTGCAAAATTAGCAGTTAATGTACTGAACTGATGTAGAAATAATCTAGTATATTATTACAAGTGATTGTTCAGATCGGATGTATGATCTGAACAGACAATCATGTGAATCACAACAGTCTACGCAAACCCCCGAGGCAATGCGCCGTTTCTCAAAGGAGGGCGTCGACAGTTTGTTATGGACATGACACACCTAGCTAGGGCCTTGCTATCATGTCACTAAATACTAGAACAAGTTAGATGCACATGCGAATGGATTATCAACATAGGCTTGCAGCCCCACTTGTAATTCAGTTCCTTGTTTCCCTAACGATTCAACAGTCTCAACCTCCTTCTGCATCACACATACATACTGCTTCAGTCATATAACTGTCTCTTCTGTCAAGACATGTGGCTATAAAAAATGACGACTAGTTGGTACATGAACAACAATTGTTGTACATGTACCAACTAGTGGTTTTAATATCGCAACCCGTACTTGTGTTGTATGTTTGCGTTTATAAAGTCGCTGATGCGCCGCGTAAAATTGTTAGCGAGCGCAAGAACGATTAAAATCCGCGTGTACATTACTGGAAAGGCACGTGCATTGCGGTGTTAGTAGTATGAGTATATCAGTTCTAATCATTTTTTAGGCTGAGACCATTACCCGTGCCCGCCCGGAGGTGAACCGAGCGGACAACTCTACCCAACCTACCGATCCAAATATGGATGGCGACACCGCAAACTAGCCTCATACCAACCTCATACCAACTTCGTTGCTGACGGACGACATGACGACAAGCCTACAGACATGGAGGAAGATACCCTACCCATGGACACACCCACCGAAGCCCATTGGCAACAAGCTCGCTCTAAGACCCCCCGGCGGACTCACCTAAGACTGAAAAAATACAAAAGGCGCCTATGCCCACGGGTTGTACCGCCGCCACCTTTGTAGGTACCGGAGCTACATTGTTTTCTCAAGAAGTCAACGGTGTATTCTTCTGCGGTTCGCTGGTGTTGAGGACATACTTGTGAATTTTACGTGTGTTTTTTTCGTTGCCCCGTTTCCGTGATATTCGTCATGCACTACCACATCGTTCGTGTTATGTGGTCAAGTATCACATCCTCAATAAAAAAGGCTATGAAGAGAGCGGGCGTTGGGATTCGGCCGACTAGGTGCAAATTGGCCATGGACCGTCGCTAGCGTGTTGCCTATGTGCAACCGCCAAGGAGGCCGCCAAGGCGCTTCGGAGGAGGCTCCGCAAATGCAAGGCGCCGTCGCGCGTAGTCCACGACCACGTGCATGCGTGCCATGAGGTTTGAGCAAATGATGCCGACGGTACACAACGAGAGATCGAGACCGCCGGAGCCGCCAAATAGGCAACGGATTCGACTCAGCCGCTGCGTGCGGAGCTCCATCCACTCCCGCTCGCCGCTTTACACACGGATGCTCATGTCGTCGCCGCCCACACCATGCGGCGCCGAGGCGTGCGGAAGAAGAGACGCAATATTAGGGTTTTATGAGAAATTAGGGTTTGCTTTCATGGATTCGTGAAAGGAAGCATGAATTCCGAATTTTACTAGGATGTAAGGATTATTATGTATTACAAGCAGCCCGTCGTAGTTTGCGTGTGCCGCTCATTTACCATTTTCATGTTTTAAACACATCCAAAGCCACAACTCATCCATCCACCCACTGACTTGTAAGCAAAGCACGGAGTATTTCTATAATGTACGGTACCGCTGGAACCATCGCAGCGACGCGGAGTTGTTAAGACCACGTTTAATAATAGATATGTAGCCGTTCCCGCAGACCGCCATAAAAAATACTACAGATGCATCAATAAGTAAATTTGCAAATTCATTTTGGTCCGTCAGCAACTCCAAAAGGGGTACCGTGAAGGTGCGCTTAATATATCTGTACTTACACACTTACCACTCACTCTACTTAGAAGACATAGTCTTCTATCCCAGCGGCAGCAACGTACCACACATATGGCACGGCACTAACATCGACGGCCCGGAATACGACCACGAATGCATGCGACGCGCCATGGAACATGCAATCACTTGCTCCCACTCCACACCATGACACTTCCCCAGCGCCACCATCCTCATACTCCCCCGTTGGGAACACACACCATATAACGCCACTCCAAATTAAGGCTAGGGATCGATGATATCATCCGGATAATATCGACGTATTTCGTGGTGCTTTTGGAGACCCCGAATACGAAATGTGTCCGAAATCGCATCGAAATGCGCTTGTAAAATATCGACGATACCATCGATCCCTAGCCTTACTCCAAATACATCATGTCGCCACACACCCACCACCTTTTACACCCTCCCCAACGACGCAAACACCTTCCTACCCCCGGACCAACACACAGGCACCCGCACCCCCGCACCATTTGACAAACGCTGGATGGTGGACATTTACCTCGTCGCCAACCCCCTCGCGCTTTCTTATTTGCCCTCGCACGCAGCAGTGACCACCCTCCACAACACACTGGAATCCATCTACACTACTCACCTCCCCACTCCCTCCATCACCATCCCACCCCCATCCCTCTTGACACTTACTCGCCACACTCCCCATGCATCTACCATCTCCTCCCCAACCCCACCCACCCCATGACTCACCCTCTCCAAGAACACACATCACTAACATTCTCCCCATCGAAGGCGTTCTTGCTTGGGATTGGCATGACTTTGTTTACACAAATTCAATTTCAATGCCCACAATGGAGTGCAAGTCCAGCAGGTAACGAGCTTGCCGCTTGTTCAACATGCTATTCGGTTGCGTGAGCACATGTGGAAGTGTGTTGTGGTATGTTACAACAAGGAACATAGAGCATCCCTCCATGTAATGCCTCGAGTGCTTCACCGCTTCGCATATGGCCAAAGCGTCCAAATCGAAGAAACATTTTTTCAGACGTAACTTCCAGCCCTCTTCTTTGAAAGGACGAGGCAAAATACGCATGTCCACCTCCGCAGCGCGAATGTATACGTCATCGAGATAGACGGTCACGAACCACGGTAAACAGTCGTATAAACTGTCATTCATTCTTCGGTGAAATGTAGCACATTCCATCGCACATTTCAAATGCCATGGCGACCCACTCCATTAGACCATCATGTCTCTGAAAAGCCGTCTTGTGAACGTCCTCTTCACGCGCTCGATATTGCAAGAAGCTAGACGCTAGGTCGAGATGGGTGTTAAAGCTCGTGTCCTTTAGCTCATCGACGGTGTCGTCCACACGCGGAAATAAGCAGCTAACAGCAACCTCGTTAAGGCCACAGTAATCAAAGTCGAATCGAGCCATCAGCTTTAAGAACCAAAATAATCGGCAAGCCGAACTCACTATGACTTGGACGAATTAAGCCAGCCTTAATTGCGTCTTTGAGGTGTCGATTAAGCTTTGCGCGCTCCGCATGTGACAACACGTCGAGACGTTGACGATTCATGGGGCTAATTGTTCCAATGAGATGATCCCATTGTCGGCTTACATGCGGCGAGTCCACATGTTGCAGTAGCTCCGCGTAGTCATCGTATTGAATTGTTGATGTTCTTTTGCAGTAAGCTCCTCTTACTAATGAAGCTCTGCCGGCTCTTCCGCAGGTGGCGTGACGTTAATCACGTAGAATTCAGCCTTACGATGCTTGCATCGGCGCGTCTTGTGCATGAGCTTCTGAACCTTGCCAAACGACATTAATAGACAGTAATGTCGCCGCTCATGTGTCTGAACCTTCGATGATGTACCGTCTATCAGGGTGAAAACACACGTCGTGCCGAATTGCAAGGAAGCTTGCTCGTCATCCAACCATGGCAAACCGAGTACATGATTAGCAACGTATAAATCACGTAAGACGTAAAAAGTCCGTTTGAACTCGTGACGAGCCTGCTCGAAAGTGATCTCTCACAAACTGTGAAAGACGATACACGCTGTCCGTTGGCGAGTCGTTTTGGCGATTTGACCTTGAACTTATTTGTTTGAAGCGAGATGCGTCGTAGAAAGCCCTATGAAACGAAGTCAAGCGTTGCAGCGCAGTCGACTAATCCAGAAGTTTGTTGTCCATTATCAATAGTTTTCACGTTCAGCTCGGTGAGGTTAGTCAACACAACGGTGGCGTCCAAATAAAAATTGTCGTAGCATAGCGATGGACTCTATAGGCTCGTTCAGTGCTATATGTAGCGATGAGAGCTCGCCAAGTATTGTAGTCGGGGCTGAATCGTGAAGACCACAATCAGCGCCGACTAGCTAGAGTTGAGATGGCCATGGAGTAGGTGCCACGACCTCCTATTTTGTCGAGTCGTCCAACCTGGCGAGTAAGCAGCTCTGTCTTGGCAGGGAAATCGTGGTACAACTTCCAGTGTTGAGTGAGGTCGTTGGACTTAGCCCACTTGGGTAGAACAAATGCAGTCATCGTAGATGTCATAGCCGTACGCCTACGGCTCTCTAAGTGGCGTGCAATTTGCTGTGCCACCTCCCATAGTCCAAGGGTGGATTGAAGAACACACGTTCCCCATTCAAGTCTCTCTCCAAGACAAAATCAATCGGAAAACAGTGGGGTAAGTCACCGTGCGAGTTTAAACCCTCGTCATTTGCTCAGCCTTCCAAACTGAAGTCGGATCGTGGTTGCATGGGCTCAAAAAAGAGTCAACCAGTTTCCAATCAATTGAACGTCTTGTTTTTATATGTCTTCGACTTTCTCTCCGCATGCTTTGACGACGACGACCTGCTACTTGTTTCGTAGGTGTCGTAGTCGATGGAGGTTTCGAAGGCGTTTCTTGCACCCTTGTCGTTAATATTGTCTCTGGACGGCAAGAAGATGAAGCCATGTGCTCTGGCTCGTGCGACGAGCAGCTTCGCCACCATCACTTTTGCTTGTTGGGTGTGTCAACCGGCTCTTTGCCCTTCAGCTCCGGGCATTGGTAGTCACGGTGCCCCTTTTCGTGGCATTTGAAGTAAAGTTCTCCATGTTGGTGTCGTTTACGGTCTGGAGGTGTAAGAGCTCCAATGATGGCGTTGAAATCAATTCGGCCAATGTTGGAAGGTCGTCATGTCTCTCCACGATTGTCACGGCTTCGACCACGACCATACCCTTCACCACGTTGAACGCTCTTGGTAGTCTCAACCATTGGATCCTTAGGAGGGCGTATTTTGGTAGATTGGTTGCCTTTAGGAGCCCATGGCTATTAAATGGAGTATGTGCGCTCCTTGCACGGCCAAGATGAGGTGAGTCGGTCACGAGGTCACTCACAACATTCTGTAACTCAACCAGCGCCTTGTCGTAACCCTTGTGTTGAGAACGATGAGACTTGGCCCTGAGTTTGAAGCTGAAAATTCGCCAACCCGTCAATGAAGCGAACGCACTGAAACTCGTCTATTATTATAGGCTCTTTAGACCTCCGTAAAAAGTCGTTGGGTGTAGTTGGCGTGACTCAAGAAACCTTGCGTAAGTCCAATAAGAGCGTTAGTCGCATCATCTTGAATTTCGGGCAGCATAGACGTCTTGCGATTCTCGGTAATCAAAGAGTCAAACGTGTCAAGAATGGAAGCATGGTGCTTACGGTGAAGCCATCAGGTCCTCAAGGGACCTAAGAGATTAAATGAAACCCAAACGACTCCGTTGTACGAGTCAACGTTTATGCCGTGCATGACGAAGCGTTGAGGATGCATATCCAACCAATCTTCGAGCTTCCGCGCGTTTGGCGTGATTGGCAGGGAGCGTTAATTGTTGCATTGCTACGCTGCGTCTAAGTCAATAATGCTCAAACCAATACAATTGGTTGTAGATGCTGGAACTCCCATGTGTAAATCAATGGGCGTCTCGCCACACGGTTGACTATCGTAGCCCTTAATTAACATCCACGAAGGACCACAATCGCTAGCTGTTAATCGAGTAAAAAGAACGAGTTGCATTGTGACGACATATCTTCGTGAAGAAAGAGCTGTCGAGAAATTGCATCGCCTCGAAGAGATTCCCACCGAGCCACGCAGCCAAGATGTAACAACTAATGCTTACGTTGAGCTTCTCGAGCAAGCCCAATCTTCGACAGCATAAGAGAAAGCCCGTCAATGTTAACGGTAGTGGGAACGACGTAAGAACCGTAATAATGGATGATCGATTGAGCGGTTACGGCTTGTTCGACTTTAGCTGGGGTACGCACGTTAGGAGTCACGTACGGGACATGAACAAGTGCCTAAAAGACGGAAACGAGCTTGTAATGTCTAGCACGTTACGGCACTCGAACATGGTTGTCACTCAACAATGTAAGATCGTCGACGGTCATGGTAAGGTCTTTTTCCTCAAACAACTCACGAACGGCCGCGTCGATAAGCTATGTTAGGCAAAATCGAACCGCCAAGAAACCAAGCTTAACCATAACGGGGTTCACGTTGCGTTACGAGTTTGATGTCTGAGGCTTTGGAGCCTCCGATAGGCATTACGAGAACAACGTATTTTGGGGACCAAATGCACCCATGTCGAATCAAACGAGTAGCGTCGAGCAAATCAAGCAACGGCGACAGCGTGTGAAGATCAAGAGCTCCGAAACAAGTGTGGCAACTTGCCTTCATAGAGTTGAATGCCGGCACAAATCCGTTTTCGCTCCCTTGTTGTTGTTACTGAAATTGAAATTGTTTACAACAATACCAGAATTAACCGGTTGCTGTCTTTGGGCCCCCCTTGCTTGTGCCTAGTGGACTTATTTAGCTAGGGGTTAGACCGTGAACTACTAATCCCAACCTCACCATTGGCAGTGACGATACTACCGTCTAAAACATACACGTAACCGGTCATTTTTTTAGATCTATACGTTTTTTTGGATACAGTATGAAATAAAAAGTGTCGCTGGTCTCCACGACACGCGGCCTGCTCCAACCGCTGCGGGGATGCTGATCAGCGAGGCTCGTCAGCTTGAGCTAGTCGAGGCGAACTTGCCTGACCTCGGGTACCGTGCGACTCCGTTTGGTTTTTTACCGTTCGCAGGCCCGTCGGCACCTACCTCTACCTCCACGCGGTGGGCGTTGGTAACCCCGTAGCCGTGGAAATCTTGGCACGGTAGGGGGCTGAACGAGGTACCGACAATTGCGATCCGCGGGATCAGCAGCTGTCGGGAAGCCATGTACGGAGGGTTTTTAAAAAGTATAATATCCGTACACCGGCACATGGATCTCCCGCTCGGCCAGTCCGATATGTTTTTTCAACGACTAAATACTCGCACATACTCTCCCGTCCTAACGGGAACGATGTCTGCGAAGTATTTTTTGGCGAAGAAGGGTACGGACGGATCAGCGGAGGGACGAGGGTGTTGGAGATGGCGGCGGATCAACGGTGGGAAACAACGCTAGGGCACGGCGCTCGCTAGCAATCGCCAGCCCTGCGAGGGCCTTAGGTCTCCCCTAGGGGCGAGGCCTAATGCTACGCAGGACGGAGGTGGGTCGCAGCCGGAGGAGCGGCACGGTCGGGCGGCGGCGGTCCTTAGGATCGCCCGCCGCCGGAAAAGCCCGGTACGGGGGGCTTTTGGAAATTCCCGTACCCACCGTCTTTTGAGGACCGGCGACTCGATCCATGTGTTCTTCCAAACCCTTCCCTAGTCGGTACCCGGTTATCGGTAGGCTGCCTCAGGCAGTGTGCCTAGGGTTATCGTAACGGCACACTGCTCATAAAGGTGGTCCCCTAACAACGTAAACCACCGGGAAAGGGTACGGACGGCAACATCGCGATCAGATAGGTGGTGGAAACAGACGGAAAAAGGACAGGGGACATGAGAAAATCTGGCTCGGGGGCAGGAGAGCCAGCCGGACACCGTCTGCAACCTAGCTATTTTCTCTTCTCAGCCCCCGAAGAAGGAGAAAAGACTCGGCTAGGTAGCGAGCTGCGTCGGGAGGAGGAGGTAATACCTCGGGCGGGGTTGAGCACGGATCAAGACGGGACCGACGACGACCTATGCGAGGGGGTTTTTCACATGCCTTTCCCCCCTAGCTCCGGCACGACCGGAGTCGCACAAGAACCGAGGTCAGGCAGGTTCGACTCGACTAGCTCAAGCTGAACAGCCTTGCTGATCAGCGACCCCGCAACGGTTGGAGAAGGCCGCGTATCGTGGAGACTAGCGACATTTTATATTTCATACTGTATCATTTAAGCAGTGTTGGGGCTCACTTATGCCAAAGATGTGGATCACTTACAGAATTTGGAATTGGTGGCCCTTGGGCCACCCTACACGCAATGTGAGAGGGAATCGGGTGAGTGGGTTTGCGTGAGCGATAGCGATAGCTCTCGCAAAAGGCAGAAGGTGGACACACAATCGCAGCTGGTGTGTTATATAGTGTGCGGACATTTTACTGTCCGTGCGCGCGTGGGCGCTTGAACCGTTAGGGAGATGTAGCGTCGGAGGTAACGCTTGTAACGGAGGTAACGCCGGTTACTTTGTAATTTAGCCCTGTAATTCAAACCTCTATATTACCAATATGACCAATGAAGTTGTGTTGGGGCTCACTTATGCCATCTGTCGCCGACTGGCGTGTAACGTTGGGTGGGGCACCGCCAGGGGTCATCCACCCAAAGCGTTGCCAAGCTCCCGGGCACGGGAGCACTGTTGGGTCGATGTAGTCGAGGACTACGTCCGACTCTCGCGCCCAACCGCCGAAGAACTTGATCTTCCGCATTGGGGTACCGATAATGTACGCTGCAGTAGCTGCACCCTTTCGTAGGGAGTGCGAAGTCCACGCGAAACCGTCCGGAGGTTGCTCGTGTACTGCACGAAGTACTCGTTGTAGCCAAGCTGACAGGGTGTCCGCAGTCCAGTTTGTCGTAGGTTCGCGTAGACTAATGGCCTAGCGTCTGTCCGGTATCTTTCCGGCGGAGAACTTGGTACGGGCAGTGTCGAAGTACTGTAGTAGTTCCACGATGTCCGGGTGAGCCGAGGCCGGTAGTTCACATAGGAGTTTTCGCTCCGTGGAAGTACCCCGTTGACCTTTTCTCGTTCCGTGGTACATGAGGATTCCGCCGGTTGGAGTACACAACATGTCTCCAGACCGGCACTCAACTCCTGCTCCACCGCGACAAAAAATGCGGCCAGGAGCACCGTAGCTAGACACGCTCTGAACAGCAGAATGAGGTCCGCTTGAACCAGAGTCCACGTGTCTGCCAGCTGTGTGCGGAGGTCCTTGGCCAGGCCTAGCGATGACACGAGAATCCGGACTGGGAGGTACAAACGTGTGCGGCTGGGCTGGAGGGAGACTGGGGACGCTGCGAGACCCCGCCGGACCTTGGCGACCAAATCGCCTTGTGCGACTGGTTCTGCGCCGTGGTCTTTGAAAAACCCGTTCACGGCTGAAAGGTAAGGCTGTAGACTAGTAGCTTGAATGGCGCCACGTTCCCCGATCCATGCGATGTAGCGGGCCATGGTAGCGGCTGTTGCGGCTAGCGGCGGTAGGCCTTGCTCCTCGCAGAACTGGAAGTAAGGTTTTATCGCGATGTTGTACGTGTCGGACGTGCTTTTCGACCAAGCGGCGGTCAGTAAGTCGAGCGTTTTAGCTCCAAGGCTGTCAGTGCCCAGTAGGCGTTGCATGTAGGGGCGCATCGAGGCGGCCCAAGGGGTTGTTGCAGCCTGCCACATCCACCTTGTAGCGGACCTTTGTTGCTCGGGTAGGGTACGCTTGGATTGCTGGCTTGATGTGTCGTGTGTTGAACATGGTCATGGTAGCACTTACCGCGCCCCGGCGGAGGTACAACCAGGCCGGGAGGGAATCCGGAAGACAGTGACGGGGCAGTGAGGCTTGCCGACTGTACCGCGTCCGTGCCGCCGCCCGGGACGGAACAAGTGAGCTCGGGCCGGCAGGACCGTCTCGTGGCAAGCCAATTCGGTAAGGGCATGATGCCACGCTTTTCCTTGCCAACGGGGGGCGACCACCGTAGGTGCTGCGCCGCTTTGCTGTAGTTTCTAGGCGAGGTCGGGTAGCAGGGGCCATGGCGGGTTGCACCAGCTGTTTTCGTCTTTCCAAGCCGCATCGGCGAGGTGAAGGGCGTCCACGGCTTCGCACGATGGGTCTAGCCAATTCGCGTTGTAGCGGGGAAGTAGCGTGTTGAGAGCCGACGCAAACCGGTCGATTGTGTGCGGGCCGAATTGTGTGTCCATTTCGTGGAACACAGAGGGGTCGAGTTGCCCGTCGTCGCTGTCGAGGTGGCGGCTGAGCTTGTCTGCCCACGTGTTTGCCGCAGAACGTATGTACATGGGCCTGATGTGGATGTTGTTGGTGTCCAACAGGTACCACAAACGGCGTAATTCGTTCATCAGCTCCGGGGAGCGGGACGTCAGGCCGGCCAGGACGTGGCAGACCGCCTGGTTGTCTTCGTGGAGGAGGACGTTGCGGCCAACCGGGTGTGGCAAGAAGTTGAGGACGGCCATACGGACGGCCTTCAGTTCCTTCCATGTAATGTGTTGTTTTTCGTCCTCTATTCCCGAGAAGCCGCGCGCTTCGAGTCTACCGTTCGGTACTACCCCCTAACCATATCCCAAACTGTCGAAGTGTATGTACGCTGACTCGACCGGGCGGTGTATGTTCTTGCCGTTGGCGTGGCTGGGTACTTGTATCCACCACTGAAGATCGCGACTGAGTTGCGGGGTGAGGCAGACGCGGCCTCCCCACTTGTCGCCAAGCACGGAGTGAAGTTCGCCTAGGAAGAATCTTGCCGCCGGAATAGCAAGAAAAAGGTACAACGCCTGACCCGCGAATGACTTTAGTTCCTTGACATGTAGCCATCTGCAATTTCTTGTTGCACGTTGCAGTAGGTGCCGAGCTTGTTTGGCGAGCTTCTGAAGCTTTTCCGCTGGGGCGAAGAAGTATCTTGTAGTTGTGTCGATGCCGATGCCCAGGTGGTGGCCGTATTGCGTCGGCTCCCAAAAACCCTTGGAGGGGTGGCGGAGAAGGCCGAGACTGGTGAGGAGGCGGTCGACGCGCTGACGGAGCGCCAGAGCGAGCGCACGAGTGGCGGCGAAGAGGAGGAAGTCGTCCACGTAAGGTAAGATTTTTGCTCCGCGCCACCGCGTGTGTCGTAGGAAGCGCTTGCTCGGTCTGTCGCTGTCGGGTTGTGTAGGCTTCCCCTGCTGTGTCGTAAAACCACCGGGGTCTGGTTGTCGGAGGTGTCGTACGAATGTGTCCGTAAACGCGCGGAAGTGGTAAGGGCTGAGCGACCAGCCCATCGGGAGGCCAGCTAGTCGGTACAGTTGGCTGCGAACGTTTACTGTTAGGAAGTCGCGTTGCTCTGGCACGATGCCCAGCGCGTAGAACCCGTCCTTGAGGTCGAACGAGAACATGTAGTCGCCCTTTCGAGTCAGATGACGTACGCCTAGCAAAGACTCCATCCGTAGTCGCTTTTTGACGCATAAGTTGTTCATGTGTCGCAGGTCGACGATAAATCGCCACCGATTGTTGCCGGGCTTGGCGACTAAGAAGAGTCGGGATACGTACTTGCTGCGGGTGGTGCGTTCCTTGGACCCCGTCTCCACGAAGCGCGCGAGCTCGGCCTCGACAAAGGTGAGTTGCTCTGGGGTAGCGTCTAGTAGTGAGATGCCTTGGTTGAACGGGGGTGGGGGTCGGTTGTTTTGGAAGGGAATAGTAACGCCCTCCCGGATCCACCGTAAGACTTGTCCGCTCGCGCCGATATCTTTCCAAGCTTGCTATTTTCGCCGCACGCGATGACGCATGTAGCTTGAATCTAGTGTGCATGAATCGGCGCGGCAGGTCACCCCGTCATTCCTCCTTGTCGGCCTCGGTCTTTTTGTGTGCCTTGTCGGTAGAGGGGAGGGGGTGGCCGCCCGTGCGGTCCTTAGGCTTGGCCTTGGTTTTGTCCGGCTTGTCCGGCTTGTCGTTCGGCCTGTCAGGTCTGTCTGGTCTAGGCTTGTCGGCCTTGAACTTGGCAGCTGCTCGCGCTTTTGCAACTGTTGTGATGCTGACTTCGAGTCGCTTGTCTTCCAGGGCTGACATGAGTCCGTCGACGACGTTGCCTCCACGGTCGGAGGCGATTGTGTCCAAGCAACGTGTGTAGACGAGACGCTCCGCGACGCGTTCTTCTCCGGTGAGAATCTTCTTGGCCTAGAAGCGGTTGATATAGGTGAGTCGCGCTTCCCCCGCTGAGGCCACTGCTTGATTAGTACGTAGCGCTGCGTCGACGAGGGAGTAGGCGTAGGTTGTTTCGTCGGGGTTAGAGGTGACCGTGCGAAGCATTTCCATAGCAGTTTCGAGTGCCGCGTTAGCGGCGGCCGTAAGTACACCATAGCAGACCAGGTGTCGATACTCGTCGCGGGAAGAAATTCTCGCGTTGTCCGTAAAACATTTGTCGGCCTCGTCGTGTCGAGGGTTCCACAAGCACGGAATTGTTGTGCCATATGGGGGGTAGGCAATCCGCGAACGTTCGAGACGCGAAGTCTGAACACTCTCTAGGGTCGATGTACTCTAGAGGGGTATTTACTTTCAGTTGGTAGAGCGTCGAGCTCGAGTCGTCCACCCGCAGCGCTGTCGGAGTCGGCTGTGGGGACGGCTGAAGTAGTGTGTTTTGTTGATGCGGTTGCGACGGATAGAGTTTCGACCTGGGCTGCTAACTGCTGAACAATTTGTGTCAAAAATTGCAACTCGTATGGATGCTGCTCCGGCGCGTCACCGGGCGCAACGGGGTAGAGGTCAGTAGGCAATACTAGGCGGTCTGCCATTTGAATTGAAGGAGTGTGTTTTCGTGCGTCGTGCAGGAGACTCAAGTGATCAACACCTTGCGTGGCTAGCAAAAGCCACGATGCCGTTTGCGTGAGCGATAGCGATAGCTCTCGCAAAAGGCAGAAGGTGGACACACAATCGTTGCTGGTGTGTTATATAGTGTGCGGACATTTTACTGTCCGTGCGCGCGTGGGCGCTTGAACCGTTAGGGAGATGTAGCGTCGGAGATAACGCTTGTAACGGAGGTAACGCCGGTTACTTCGTAATTTAGCCCTGTAATTCAAACCTCTATATTACCAATATGACAAAAAAAAGGAATTGTCTATATCGATCCCCCACGTACGTATTCTCGATGGAGATCCCCCACGTACGGCATGTACGCGCGTGTACACCCGACGTACGCGTACATGCATACAATACAGGAGCGACCGCGGGCCCGGCCGGTTCTAGTCAGCGCACGGCGCATCGCCTCTGTAGTAGGAGTCAACACAGCGGATGCCCGCGCCCAGTCGCCTTGCGACGTTGCGTAGGTGAGCGTCTACGTGTGCCTATCACGGACTTGTACACATAGCGAAGTAACAAATTAGTGAAGCACCGTTGTTGCCGACGAAAGCATCTCCGCTCGCTTGCGGCACAAAGGCCGAGGCCGCCTAGAAAACCCTTCTCCGTCCGTCAACGCCAAACTTAGCACCAGGCAGTGGCAGTCAACACACCATGGATTGCTTCCGTACCGATCCTTTCACGGATGAAGACGACTCGGGTGATAACGCTAATGATGATATTTATTGTTCGGGCAAAACTGCCGTCTACCGCCCTTGTCGGTCGCGGTGTTGGTGATGGCCCCGCCGGCTCGTCCGCCCCCCCCACCGGTTTTTCCGACCCCCCCACCGACTCGTCCTCCCCACCAAATGAGTCTCCTCCGGTAAAGACTTCAGCGGTGGCTGGTAACGACGCCTCTTGTATGTCGACGCAGTGGTATGGGGCCGACTTTCCGGACCTACCTGACCTCTCCGGTGCCACCACGCTTGACATCTGCCGGGAAGAGTGCCAAGAGTGGGCCAAGGCTTGTGGTTTCAAACTCGTGCAGAAAGGTGCTCTCAAGGGCAAAGGCAAGGCCCCATTTGTATGCGGTTGCAAAGGACGGAAAGCAAGGAATGCGGGGAATTGCTCTCTTGATCATGCTCAACGTCGAGCCAGATCTACCTAGTATGCTCTCCCAGGAGAAGATAAATGTCCTTTCCGGTAAGTTCGCCCCATCCCTGTGAATGATACTCAAGCTTTGTTTTTTGAACCATGCACAAGTCGATATTTGTTACATGCCATCAATACATTATCTATACTATCCTACTAACATGGTGATTGTGAACTACCATAGGATAAACGTCAGGAAACGGAGTAGTGGTCTGTGGCAGCTGGGCACAGTAGTGCAGCTAGACCACAACCACGATCCATTGCCAGAGATTGTCCACGCATACAAGAACAGACTAACTGACCTTACATCGGACATGAAGGAGTTCATCTTCTCCTTGACGGGTATCGGCATCCCTGCACAAGACATCCTCGGTGCCTTCAGGAGAAAATTTCCCTGTGCTCCGCTCATCACCGCCAAGGACATCGAAAACATGAAGCCGCCAGACGGCGGAGTAAGCCGGGATGCGTATGAGCTCCTTCGGCGGTTGCAACAACTTGAGCAAGATGACAACAAATTGTTTGTCAGGTGAGGTGCCAAGGTGTTACCAAGGTGCAGGGCAAGCACAATGCACCCGGGCTGCAAAGATATAAATAGCAGATTGATTGGGCATATAGACAGATAATTACCATGGTGCAAGGTAGGCAGACTGCACCCCGGATGCGGAGATATAAACAACATATTAAATGTGCACACAAACATTCATTTAATTACCAAGGTGTAGGGCAAGCGGACTGCACCCATGCTGCAAATATATAAACAACAAATTGGCTTGTCAGATAGATAGACAAATCATTACCAAGGTGCATCGCATGCAGATTACACTCTGGCTGTAGGTATAAATAGCATATCGACTGTGCAGGCACACACATAAGTGCAAGGCAAGTAGACTGCACCCATGCCGCGCACCGATATAAACAGCAAATTGACTATGCAAGCAAACAAATTCTTTTTCATATTCAGTTGTGACTTGTGTACACCTAAGGTACAAGTACAACAATGTGACTAAGAAGGTCACTCACCTTTTTTGGATGAGTCCACGGGAGCGGGAACTGGCCCCAGATCTCTATCAAGTGCTTATCCATGACAATACGTACCAAACCAATCGGTTTAAGCTGCCATGCGGACTGTTTGCTGCACTCGACCGGTGAGGCGCTACAATAGTGATGATTGCCGTTTTCCTACATAATTGCATGCACATTGACATCGTCAATCAACATACTGGGGTATTGAACTTCTTTTCGGTCGTGTGTATAGACACGGCCGTACGGTGTT